>JBBIGC010000039.1:13937896-13968695 GCA_037576955.1 Lepidarchus adonis
TATATATATTTTATATCATTATATTATAATTGAAATCTGAAAGAGAAATGTGTTTTAATTAATCATTCACATAAATATCTGCCTAATTTAATATAATTTACCGAATGGTTTAATAAAAAATACACTGAACACTATTTTATTTTTATCTTTGTTCAATACTATTTTTAATTATTCCTACTAATTGAAAGGTTTTCAGAATTGAAATAATTTCCATGAAAAAATGTGTTACAATGTTGCTGCATTTTTACACCCTTAACTGTAACAGAATATAATACTGTACATGCAACATTCACAAGCAGCAATGATGTAGCTTGCAGGGATTTTAAATAGACATTACTGCTAATCAGTTGAGAATTATGCTCTGTTTTAGAGCAAAGCAATCATGCATGATGACAACATCACTGGGAAACAACTGAAAGAACACTGCCTGCTTTAGGCCTTAGCTAACACAACCCTTCTTTATAGAAAAATAAATAAATACCATAACATAAAACATAACATAAAAAGGCAAATATAAGGCATTGACACTGCACATTACTGTGTTCTTAAACCCGGAACGTTATTGACATTTAGCTCCCTGTCCACTGCCCCAGAAAGCTACTGATGAGGAAGACCATGTCTGGCAGTTAGGGATGCTGATTTTGTACAAATGAGCAACCTCAGGGTTGCACTAATCCAAAAGGCAATGAAATGTGAATAAATGCAGCAAATGCACACCAAATGTTTTTTTCCCAGTCATGGTGCAGAGCCAAAAGGTAACAACAAATCTGGCTTTACCACACAGTTAAAAGGCATTATTTTTGTGGGGGATTATTTAGCAAAATTTGTTTCTAAATGAACATTTCCCAGTGTACCCATGTCCCTTAGAATTGAACATATTACTGTGCCTTTAAGACTGACATATGTAAATGACATCTGGTCTGATTGGCAGCCCTTTATCATGTCTTTTTAAAGAAGCAGTCAGACTGCATAAACTACTCATAATTTTAACCTGAATGAGTGAGTCTAAACTGCTGTTTGTTAGTGAGGTTAGTTAATCTGGTTAGTTTAAAATGATTAAGGCTTTTTAGTCTCACAATTAAGAAGTAAACAAATATATTCACATGCAGATTGAACATTTAACAGAACACGACTATTCACAACTGTGTGCATGTAAGAGTCATTTATGAGTGTGCATGTAGAAAGCATATTCAGAACAATATTCAGTGGTTTCATCTTTCCTGGTGTCTCTAATGCCTGTACACCCGGAGTTGAGTGTTTTTTTTCTGGGGTTTTTTTTTTGCACAAGGTGTAGCATGACTGAAATTCCTTATTCTCAGCAGACCTTAACCTAGCACTGCATGTGCTGTTCTCAAGATAGTTCTCGTTGAACTTGCACTTAAACCCTTACTAGATGAAAGGTGTTAACTTATAAAAGTAGCCGTTTTGTAATAAGACCAGATGCCATGTCAGCCTAAACAGTGCTTTAAAAATTCTAACTGGGCTCCCCAGTTTGCATTGATGATTACTAGTTCCAAGTCAGTTTGGATTTGTAGTTTTTGATCCACCATGGCCAAAACACATTTTTACTAAAAACATACATGAACATAACAAAAACTATTATTAATTTACATAAGTAACAGCAAAGCTATTGTTACCTTTCCCGTATTTGCTTTGCTACTGTGGTCGGAAATGCAGGAAAACCGCTACTTCAGCTTCAAGGCTTTACTTCTGTTCTCTTTTGTCTTTTGACAAATTGTGCTAGCATTGTACTACCAAGTGAACTACAACTCCAATAAAGCAAGTCGTTCCACCTATTTTCTTGCACCAGACACTACATAGTCCACAATGCATTGCTCCTCATGAAACATGCCTTCTGCTACAGCCAGTTATTTTTAACCCTGTGCATACATAGCATCTGTAGCATTATGCTTCTGTCTGATCTAAATTATTGTTGAGGACAATTAGATATTAGCAGGGACACGCAATTCTGCACACTTGGATTACTGGGTATTTCCCCCATTTTCAAAGAAGCTCTCCAGCAATGTGTGTTTACTCACATTGACAGGGTTTCCTTGTAGCTTCATTCATCGCTATCAAACAAGTGCAGGAAAGAAACGTGCAGTGATACGGACGTCACAAACGTCAGACTTTACATTTAAATGTGTCGGTCATAAAAACTTTCTCAGTTCTCTACCTGTTTAGAAGTTCTTCAGCTTTCACCCAACTTTCCTGCACTAAGTAGAGCAGCACCGCCCAGAAAAGAAGTAGTGAGTCAATTTGGTGGCGATATTTTAAATATTTAAATATTGATATTGCCATCGGTGTATCGTTTATCGTATAGCGTGAGCAAGTACGACAATACATCAGCATATCGATATTTTGTCACACCCCTAATAAATATGCCAAAAAAAGTGATGTGTGCATTACCCTTCAGAGAGCATTTTTTTAACATGTTCCTTCTCTGAGGCCTGCTCAATATCTGCACTCCTGCTACGGAAAAGCTTGTCCTCCCCAGGGCCATTCACACACAAAAGTGGTGGTGGAGAGTGGCGATCTTCAGAAAGCTCCTGCATGACAAACACAGAGACAAGTGAAAAAGTGTAGAGAAGGTAAACCCAAACTTCACTATATGTAATGGGTAATAGTTATAGTTAATGGTACACTGTGCAACATTTACTATGAACTTGTAAAACAAACCTTTTAGTACTGCACTGTGTAATTAGAACATGTTTTTGGCCACTTTCTCATATAACTATACCTTCTATGTATATATACCATCTGACCGTTATTGTGTGTATAAATCACAGAATATTCACCTATATGACTTTAATGACCTTTGTGTTTTGTGTCCCACAGTGAGATCTAGTCAAGTTTAAATACACCAAGTTTCCCAAATAAACAATGAGATGTCAATATTCCCCTCATATAAAGTCAACGAAAAACAGTTACAAATGGTTCACATATTTTTCTTCCAAAATGTATTTATGCCATAGGGTTTGCCAGTCTTTAACATTAGCCATATTATCTATTGTAATGCATATTTAAACACTGCTTTAGTTTAGACAACAAAGAATTATATTGTAAAATGTTTGCATCACATTTCTGACAATTGTTATAGTCCCTCAGTGTGTTACACCAAACCCAGTCTGTGGGGTAAGTTGCAACATTTACACTGAGGGGAACTGAGAATGAATAATTAATTTGGTAGAGTTATATTATGATTTGGAAACAAGATTAGGCCTCTGTACATCTTACAATTAATTTTATTATATATTGATAAATACAGTTAATATTCAACAAATTACTTATTTTTCCTAATTAAGGGCACTGACAACTGCAGAAAAGATCTACAAAATATTACAGAATGCTGGTTTTAAAATGTTGAGGGTGGGAATTGTTGGTCTAAACCCAGCCTGTACACTTCACCACAAAACACAAAGCCTTATCTTACAAACACATGCCATGTTGTGCAGCTTCAGAGCCCTGCATCCTTGCACTCAGAAAAAGCTTGTATTATTAATCCATCTCAAACTCAGCTTCCCCCAGCAGAAATTGTTCCGCTTCCAAGGCTCAAAACTAACTGCTTTTTACAGCTGGACACAGAGAAAGGAGAGGGCTCTGGAGGCCTGCTCTCAGTGTATGCAGACTGTATTTTTGAGTTGATATCAAAGATAAGACTGTGCTGGGTAAAGCATGGATTGATTAATTATACATCCAGAGGGTCATGCAAAAGTAATGAAGGATTACAGATTCTGAGGATATTTCTTCCTTTATGAAATTTTTTTTGCATTAAGCAATGATTGTTAACTTTTAATGCAGATTCTTCTTTAATATAACAACGCTTGTGTGTGTGTTGCACAAGCCACATTTTCTGCAATATACATATTATATTTCTGCAATATGTTAAATAACCCATACAAAAATGCATTATATTAACTATTCATTTTAATGGGAGTACAATTCATTTCAAAGTGAGTACACCCCTCAAATATTTGTAAATATTTTATTATTGCTTATCATGGGACAACACTGAAGATATGACACTTTTCTACAATGTAGTCAATGTACAGCTTGTTTAATAGTGTAAAATGGTCTCCTCAAAATAACTCAACACACAACTATTAATGCTGACAACAAAAGCGAGTACACCTCCAAGTGAAAATGGCCAAATCGTGCCCAAAGTGTCAATATTTTGTGTGGCCATTATTTTACAGCACTGCCTTAACCCTCTTGGGCATGGAGTTCACTAATGCTTCACAGGTTGCTCAGTTTCTTTATCATGGCAGTGCTCATCTTGAAGGTGTGTTTGTGGTCGTTATCATGTTGGAATACTGCAGTGTGTCCCAGTTTCGGAAGAGAGGGGGTCATGCTCTGCTTCAGTATGTCACAGTTCTTGTTGGCATTCATGGTTCCCTCAATGAACTGTAGCTTCCCAGTGCCAGCAGCACTTATGCAGCCCCAAACCATGACACTCCCATCACCATGCTTGACTGTAGGCAATACACACTTATCTTTGTACTCTTCACATGGTTTCTGACATACTGTACTTGACACCATCTGACAAAAATAAATTTATCTTGGTCTCATATCTTATGTCAATTTTCAAAAGACAACCTCTGGATATGAAGCTAAGCATGTGCACTCAACTTCTTTGGTTGACCAGGGCAAGGCTTGTTCTGAGTGGAACCTGTCCTGTTAAACCACTGTATTTTCTTGACCACCATGCTGCAGCTCAGTTTAAGGGTGTTGCCAATTTTCTTATAGCCTAGGCCAGTCGATCAAAAAGGCATTGTAAGTCTCTACCGCTCACAGGAGACTGCACATAAGTGAAGCATGAGCCACAGAATACTGTAGAGTACAGAAAAAGTGGGTAAATCGCATGTCATTACAAAAAGGGTGTTAGCCTATCATCCATCCCCACTGTGGCGGTTGGCAGTTGATTGACATCACGCAGTACAATCTTGACATCTCGTCTTTTGTAACAAGCGTCCAAGCATGCTCGGTCAATCATGTGAGCTACTGCAAAACTCCAGCAACAAGTCCTCTAGTTAGTCTAAAAATGATTGGGGGAGCTGGACCAAGTAAAAAAAACAAAATTGAATTGTTCATTAAAAAATACAACACTGACTACCCACCATAAAGTGAGCTAAAACAGAACGGTTAGTGGACTATGTTCGGACCACAACTGTGGCTGTTTCCATTCAGTTCAAGACAATCATTGGAGTAGATATTGGCCAAAAAAGTACAAAATTGCATTGACCCATACATGTTCATGCTGCTATGCAAGGTAACATTAATGGCTGTGTGTTGAGGTATTTTGAGGGGACAGCAAATTTATAGTTATTCAAGCTGTACACAGATTACATTGCATCCAAATGTCAAATCTTTAGTGTTTTCTAATGAAAAGATATAATAAAACAGTTACAAAAATGTGAGGGGTATACTCACTTGTGAGATACTGTATATGTTGTAATACACTGCCGGTCCAAAAAACACATTTTGTTGGACCGCCTTTAATGCATCTTTTCAATAAGCTTCTGCAATGGCACGATATGTATTTCCATCCAGAGTTAATTAATTATTACCATTAATTTTTTACCAAGATGGTAAATGGGAGCTGATGGGAGAGTTGAGCCACTGCACAAATTCTTCTCCAGCACATCACAAAGATTCTCACTGGGGTTAAGGTCTGGACTCGGTGGCGGCCAATGTGACTAAATGATGTCTTATGCTCCCTGAACCCCTCTTTCACAATTTGAGCCTGATGAATCCTGGCACTGTCATGAATATGCCCATGCCATCAAGGAAGAAGAAATTTACTCACGGAATAACCTGGTCATTCAGCATAGTCGGGTAGTTGTTCGTCTTTTTTTTTTCCAACCACATTTTTCATGAAGATGATGGTTCGTCTTTTTTTTTTCAACCACATTTTTCATGAAGATGATGGTTCCCCACTATCCTTCCAGTTATTAATAATGCGTTGGGCAGTTCTTAGCCCAATTTTAGTAGTTTAGCAATCTCCTTAGATGTTTTCTTAGCTTGATGCATGTAAATAATTTGACCCTTTTGAAACATATTAACATCTTTCCAAGACCACAGGATGTGTCTTCCCACATGGTTGTTTAAGTAATGAGAAACTACTCACTGCATTAGTTAGGGTTAAATAACTTGTTGCTTGCTAAACAATAATCATCAATGCAGTAATTACCCAATAGCAATCTCTTTCCCATTTATTTTGTTAAATCCAGGTGGTGACTTTTATTTGGACAGGCAGTGTATATTAGCAACACTTTCCCATTAATTCCATTTTCATATGGGAAAATACAAAAAAGGCAAAACAAAAAATCCCAAACTTTTGCACAAGACTGTATGCTTCACACTTCTAACAATTTCTCTTTCTTGGTCTTCATTTACAACCATTGAAACAAACCAATGACAAAGCCTTAGAAAACTTAATTTCATTCCATGAGCAAGAAATAAACAATTGCTAAATCAAAGCAGTACTATTTTTAAAGTGATTACCACAGAAAACTTGAAATTCACACCTCATACATTTTTATAATGTTTATTGTGGTCAGGCCTGGGTCTGGACTACTGTGAGGCACATAAAGGAGACAACATAAAAGTCTCTGTATGACCTATCAATTAAACATTCAACCTGACATGAATGGCCACATACATTTAACAGCTTCTCATAAGTATTATTAACTATAGTCCACTGCACAGAGAGGTCAGAATAGTTCAAAATAAACTAGGTCAAAACGGTTATGCAGAATCAGATATGGGCTTCACAGGCCCGGGCTCCTCTGGGGTTTAAAGGTTGCCCCAACAGCGGAAAAGTTTAGATGTAGGGGTGGGCAGTGTGATGATATGTTATTGTTATCATGATAAATATGGGGGGATGCAACAGCAGATCACATGCTTTGATACAATCTCTTGATTCAATACACACAAACCTACAATAATACAACGGAATGCCCTGGACCTTGTGGACAAGATCCTGGATCTTGTTAACTCAAAGCAATCAGTGTTATGGTCCAATCACACAGTTGAAGTGTTCAAGTTAGCTTGGGATTAGTGTGTAATCTTGCACTTAGCTTATGTGACAGTCAGTGAAACGAAATAAAAGTGGTTCATGAGTTTAATGGAGTGGTTATTATGCTGATCTAAAACCAGGTCACATTTCATTAAAACTTTACCTCTCTAAAAAATAGTTTTCACTATTCCTTATAATATTTTATATTAATATGATAATACCTTAAAACAGACATGTGTTCACCATAGCTTTTAATTACAGACTTAAAATTTCCTTGCAATATTTGTAAGCCCCCTTTAAATTATTAATAAATGATTATGACCCCCACACCCAATTGATTCTCCAATGAGCGTGTATTATTTGGGTGGAGATTCATTCTTAATACAAAGGTGACACTGACAGTGGATTGGTGTGATTATTGTGCATGTATGTGTGGCATGGAGTTCACTTAATGTCCACTTTATTAGACACATACAGGTGCACAATTTTTATAGTAACTGAATAACTGCATATTTACACTGATGCTGTATTTTGTACAGTCCAATGCACAGAAACAGAATATTGCATGAAAAAGTAAGGTAAGTCAGTATAAAGAAAGGAAGACACTTGATTTAAACTCACCTGAGACAGCTGGAAAAGACATGTGAGCAAAGAGACACACCAAAAAAAAGAACTTTAAATACACATAAACATATGCTTCCTAGATTATATTATATAGTTAAAATCTATTGGCAGAATAAGGAGCTGCAATATTGAAATCATGGTGGTGCAACAGAGGAATAAGTTCTGCAAGTTTGACACAGCACTATAAATTGTTCAACAATACCAATGGTAGAGTGTGCTATACTGTCAGATTGTGTGGAAGGAGTCACTTCACAAAACAGAAAAAACAAAAGGCTTCTATGTATGCATGACAATTTTGGCAGATTTTAAATGGTTTAGGAAAGGGACATAGACTATCTGCCTGATGAAACAGACTGTAGCCATAAATCTTTGTAAATGTTACACTACAGATACAGTGCTGTGGTCAGAGTAAATCTTGGTTATTTATTTATATGCTTTCCATGTTCCACTGCGTTGATGTTTTCATGCACCCTTGGTGGCATGCAGCCCTCCAAAAATGGCTTTATTAATTGATAAGAGGAGCATTTACACCAGCCATCTTAGGCACACATTGTTGCCTTAGAGCATCCATAACACTCAGGTCAGATTAAAAATGAATAACTTCCATGCAGTGGCAGATACATATGGCCTTTCCATATGGCTTAAGAGAAGCAAACTGGATGCATCAACACCAGAGCAGCTGGAGAATGTAAGACTGGGTGCTTTTGCTTTAATCATGTCATATTATTTTTCAGAAAGGCTAAATGACATATGCAGAATCTTCATCTGAAATTTAAAAGCTGATGATCATTGTACAGTTCAGATACATTTAACTCTAACAAGACACTATGCTGTTTTAGCATTTTTCTGCTTTATTAATTTCCCTTAGGTAAACTGAAACATGTGATAAAGCTCAACAATATATCATTTTCTGCAATACTGACATCACAGAAGGCTGCAATATGCAAATAAGCCCCTAACAAAACAGGTTTTCTGAAAGAATGACCAATCACAACTCCAGGTGACTTTTGCTGGATAATTTCATTAATTCATGTAAAACAACAAAATAAAAATTTGATTGATCATTCTTCAACCCTAATAAGCACTCAATTTACTAAGGTGTTTTTTAAGCGTTCACAGTCTACATTTCCCCAGGCCTATGTGAATTTTTTTCATTAAAGAAAAAGATTATAAGACCCCTTCAATGAAAGGAATCAGTAAATGCAGCTGTATAATCGTAGTATCATCATCTTGTCCAAATTGTGCAGGCCTAGTGTAGGCAATGCTGTCTTTAATGAACAGGATAAGGAAAATAGAAACAAGTGCGGTCAAAATTGAGAACCAAAAAAGGTAAATCAGCTGCAAGGTAAAATGCACTACGGCAATCAGTTGCTCTGCTGAGTCTGTGGCTAAAATAAGTGTTAAATAAGTTAATAATGTATGAAATGTAGTTAATGTGTACATTAATTTCAAAAGAAAGTAAGTATACTGAAAAAAATTGTCTTTGTTAAATATTTTTGTCATACACTAAGTGTGAATTAAGATAAGTAATTGAGTTATTGCTGTGAATGGTTGTTGTGAGGTGGGGTTAGAACCTGTGGGGCAGCAATGTTCAGGCCAGCGTTGATCAATTCAAACTTCTCTTGGGACTTCTCCCGGACAAGTCGTGCCGCTTCCTTCAATTCTTTGAACTGTTCTGAGAACTGTAAAGAACCAAGAGAATGACCTGAATGACCCTCAATGAGTTAAACATCATCTTGACTATTACATTATAGAGCTGCACAATATATCACTTGGTAATCAAGATAAATGTTGCTCTTTGCATTTCTGTTAACCTGATAACTAATAATTTTTGTTTTTTTACTGTGTGTTTATTTCACCAATCAGTTCTTGACCACAGTCAAGGGCATTTCTGTCAGTTCTTTGATAAATTAGTAGTACTCATATCCAGCAAAAATTAATTAATGTATTCTTTTGCTGCAAAAATTCACTCTTTTTATGAAAACCATCACATTTAAATGTATATGCCACTGAGCCTGCATTTAACTTCACCAAAGCATGACAAATTCATAAGAACTGTTTTAATATATACACACAGTGGCCTTGATTCAAGCACCTTCATTTAAATCAAAAGTATTGACAGATTTAATGTGCCCCTAAAATAATAAAACAAAACATCTGATCTATTTATGTATTTATTGAGAACAACCATAAACAACCCATAATGCTAGTAGAAAAAGTATGTGAACCCTTGAGTTAATGACCTCAAAAATGCTAAATGGAGTCAGGTGTAGATGTGGACCAGAGCTACTTTGACGGATAAAAAACAGTGAAATTAGTTTGATCCACACAATAAGAAAACGCTTATATGAGCCATGCCTTCCTAAAAAGAATGTTTGATTCACATAAAGCTGTAAAGGGTTACAAAGTGATTTCAAAAACTTTAGAAATTCACCAGATCTACAAATGAAGACAAGTTAGAAATGTGGCTACTCTACCAAGTGGGCACCCAGTCATAATAACCCCAAGAGCGAATTCTCATCAAGGTGGTAAAGGAAAAACCCAGAGTGACAACCAAATACTTGCATCCTAAACATGCAAGTGAATGTTCTGGAATAGCCAAGTCAATGTCCTGACCTTAACCGAATAGAAACTAAGTGGAAAGACTTAAAGAAAGGGGATTATGTGAGGAAACCTCATTTAAGATTAGAAGCTGCTCTGTAAAACTGGGTTGAGGTGAAAGGCTGATCAATAGTCACTGCAAATGTTTAGTTGCAGTTATTGCTGATTAAAGGGGGTCTCACCCCATACTTAAAGCACAGATTCACTTACTTAATGTTATTATATTTTTTTCAATAAATACACAATATATACTGTAACTATGTGTACTGCAGTCGCACTACGCAATGTAATGGTGGTTTTCTGTCCATCTAGTGAGGCTCTAAGATGTATATGACTACATTGCATAGCCTAATGATATTTATATGGTTATATACACTGATAAGCCATAATATTAAAACCACTTGCCCAATAGAGCGTGGGGCACCATGTGTTCTGACATTTTTCAGCAGTAACACAAGTTAACCTTTTACCCTACAGTACCTCTACTGCAGAATCAGACCAGACAGACTAGCCTTTACTCCCCACATGAATCAGCGAGCCTTGGCTACCCACTGCCCTGTTGCCCGTTTACCAGCTGTACTTTCTTAGACCACTTTTAATAAAGACTTGCCACTGCATGCTGGGAACACCCCACAAGAACTCCCATTTTGGATATGCTCTGACCCAGTTGTGTAGCCATCACAATTTGTCTATTGACAAAGTTGTTCAGTTACTTATACTCACAATTTGTCCTGTTTCCACTACATCAGCTTCAAGCACTGACTGTTCACTTTCCACATAATATATCCTAACCCTTGGCAGATGCCATTATAATAAAATAATGAGGAAATCAAATGTTTCACTTCATTAGTCAGTGGTTTTTAAGTCATGGCTGATCGATGTACATTATACAGTTTCAACAGGAAAGAAGCAATGTTGAAAAGTTACTATACTGCCAAGAATTTCATTAGATATAAACTTACCTGCTGAAGCTGCTGTTCTGTGGAGAAGCCTAGGCCATAAACTGTGTTCGCCCTGCTGTCTGCCCACTGGCCAAATTTCTGTGATGTCTTGGTGAAGGTCATGTTAGGTGTAATTGTACTATTTATAATAGCCTGTTTAAAAAAGAATGACAATTTTAACAATAACCAAGACCACTATGTGATCTTAGAAAGAAAGTCTTAATTTTATGAAGCACTCTGTAGCCAGGAGTCCAGGATTCCTTACCTTGGTGCCACCTACACTGATGATGCGATATACACTCCTGCTGGCATCGTAGAAGAAAGAGACAGTGACTGCGTGCTTGCTAGCAGGGATCCAGTTTCTCTTGGTGGCAGGATCAATTTGGAAGACATGTGCTTTTGCACTAAAGAGTGGCTGTTCCCTGTGATATACAACAATATTTACTTCACCCAGTTAACAAAAATAAAATATAACATTTAATAAAAAATATTCTCACATTTCATACAATAGCAGTTACAGTTCCAACTTGTGATTAGTGCCTTTAAAAGGCAGTGGTGTGTAGTGCTTGTTTATTTGCACTCGAACTGTGTTGTAAATTCAAATTAAAATGGCTTTTTGACAGATTCTAGGTTTCTACTGTCATAGCTGTGGACAAAAGTTCAAAGTAAATCTTTAAATATTTCAGGATTTATATTAATTCATTTGGATGCTGTTTTTCCCCAAAGCGACTTCCAAGCTAGATAAATAATCAAGCATTTTATTTGCGCAGGACAACACTGATGTGAGGGCTACAAAGAAGTTCAACACATTCCTCTTATTCTTTAAATATAGATGGCAAGTGACATGAACTAAAAGTGAAACATTACTATCAGTGAGAGCTACAAAGAATCACGAAAGGCCTAGTTCATTGTCAATGCTTCCATTCCAAAACATTATCTGTGCTTAATTAATGAAATTTCTATTTACACAAATAAATATGTGGAAGCTTGATATGAACCAATGTATAGCGCAAATGAACTTCTGAAGAAGATATGGAGGAGGACAGCCACCATGTCACCATGCAGACATTAATGCTAGCTTGTCTTTTTGCTACAGTGGGACGGTGGAACAGTATTGCTCCATTTTATAAAGTTAAAGAAGCAAGGACTGAGAAAATGTAACTGTAGGTTTAAGTTATAATAATAATAAATCCACTCAGCAACTATAGAAAATGGCTCCAGGATCAAGTTGGATTTATTTACAAAGAAAATAATAATGTATATATTTTTTAGTATTGTCCTTCTCCTATTCTGTTAAAATAACTCAGCAATATAAAATTCTAATAGTTACCAACTGTAATTTCAAATGTACTATGGAATTTACACATTTATCTGCATACATTCAATCAAAGAATACATTAGTAAGTATTATTTTGGTGCCTTCGAGGGATTTCAAGGCTTTGTGAGTGAAAACAAACACCGAACCCATTGATGTTCAGTGTTTTTTTGTTGTTGTTATTTTTTATTTTTTTTTGGGGGGGGGGGGGGGGGGTAAAAATCTTAAAATGGCAAAATTTGGACAAAAAAAAATGTAGGCTTTCAGCTACAGAGACGGTTTTCTTGCAAATAACAAGGCAGTGTGGGTAGACCATGTTTTTAAAAAAACCTCTTGGTGCTGAATATTAAAATCTATAATAAATAAAGCACAATAATGTATTATTATTTATCAGCCATAAACCCAAAAGCATGCCATGACTTGAGACATTATGGACAGTGATGACCATCCTAATCTGAAGGGAGTGTTTGCTGAAGTTTGGCAACCTCTGTCCCCTAGCTTCTGTGTCTAATTTGACAGCTGAGGTCCTCAGAACAGAGGGTGTCCAGTCTTCTTCTCCAAAAGCAATTGCCAGGGAAAGTGCAGAAATATGCAAAACCACTTTGTCTTCTGTTCTTTCATAAGTGAGTCTTTCTATGCGTCATCCATAGGGCCCCAGCAAGAAATACACCATCTGATTGACTAATCATGAGACCTGACTGTCACAGCAGCTCTGTTGGCAGCTACTATGGGTTGGCCTCAGGAGAGGGTTTGTTTGAGAACAGTCTATCTCAGTTCCTCATGCTCACTCATACCGTAAATGAGGATGTGAATGAATGCCAATGTGGCACAAAAAAGGGGCTTAAATGTCCTCAATCAAGTAAATGTTGTTTCTAATGTAATGGATTCCACAATTTAATGTAATGTGGTGTAATGCAATCATTTTATGTAATCCCTCATTATAATATGCAGTGTTATGAGTTATGTGTATGAATTAAATCTGAGATGTAAACAGTTAAATAAAAATATTAATGTAATATATAATGTATATGCATTTCCATTGCTCCTTTTGACAGACCATTTAATATTTTCAAACATGCATATGAATGTATATTGCCATATTGACAAATATTATCTTTAATTCCCTTTTTAGTTTGTTATAATGAAAAATAAAACATGCAAAACATCACGAAAATAACACAAAAAATGGATTTGGAACCATAACAGTTTGGTGTGAGTAAAAAAGGAGTGAACTGAACGGTTAAAGAGCTTAGCTCAGCCGTGAACAGCTCCATTACACCTCGGGTCCAGCAGAAGAAGTGAAGGAAAACTGAGATTGCCACGTTCAAAGGGACAAACTAATATCTTATTCACAGTGACAGTCACCACCATGAACTGAAAGAATAATGCTGAAAAAACAGAAGTTTAGGCCACAAGTGAGACCATTCCGTGCTTTTCAGCGGTTTAAAAAAAGCACAAGGGACAAAAGGCAGTTAAATGAGTGAGAAACTCACCCCATTTTCCACGAGACTGACACCAACGCTTTTGGAAGTGTTTTCTTCCAGGACAGAAGGGTTTAGTCTCCTCTAAAGTCTTTTATCTGGGTAAATGACAAATGAGTATTTTTTTTCAGCCTTTTTCTTCTTCTCAACGGATGAAGGACTAGCAGTCAGTCGTTGCGCGCGTGCAGTTGTTTGGCTTCTTCTTCACTGTTTTGTCCGTTATGTGCTCTTTGAGGGCAGCGGGTCTCTCCTTTGTTTGTAGTGTCTCCACCGACCGACTCTCGTTTTTCCAACCCATATTCCGACAACTCACCCCAGTTTGACTGCTATTTGGCGAGCGGGTTGTTGCGAGAAAACAAGCATTCTTGTTTCGCCTAAATTCCGCGGAGTCCTAGTCTGGAAATCGTTTAAAACTCGTCTGTACCGCTGAAGCGACGCTCACTTACAGTAGAGTAGAGCAACGTTTGAATTGTGGCAACTTGTGGGTGCGTTCTGCCGCCACCTGCTGGCCATGTCACGCAGTACAACACAGTAGGAAAAAGCTCTAACTAAAGGCCAAAAGCCAACGTCATGTGGAGAGAGCAGACTGAAACTATATTCTCAGACAAACTTACATGACATTATAACTATCTAAAAATAAAACATTTAAAAAGCTGAACTGTCTTAGCCAGTAGCATAAATTCTTAAGAGGGTTTATCCACCCATGGGTCCATTCATGATATCATATCCTGATATCTATTATTTCCCTCTTGTTCACAATACATAATTCCATTCATATAGATCACAATATGCATTTTTATAAAAATCACAGTCCTCTTGGGAATCTATACATTTCTTATCTTAACCAGTGTCATATATTTATTATAGCATATATTTGAATATGTTTATACAGCAATCAGCCATATCCTTAAACCTACCGCTTAATATTGTGCAGGTGCCCCTCACTGAGCCAAAACAGCTCTGACTGTGTGCTCTAACACTCTATCAGAGCTAACTTTAATATTTTAAATGACAGTAGCTCTTCTGTGTAATCAGACCACACAAAATCATTTTCACTCCCCAAATGCATCAATGAGCCTTTTGTGACCATGACACTGTCACCAATTCACAATCTGTCCTTCCTTGGATCACATTTGATAAGTACTAACCAATCTGACCGAACACAATCCACAAGAGCTGCCATTTACTTGTCAAAGTGCGTCACCCATTTTTTAAAATGTGGTCTGCGTTTAACCCATGCAAACATGGAGCAGTGGGCAGCAATCAACAACACCCAAGGAGCAGTGTGGTGGGATGGCACTTTGCTCAAGGTTACCTCAGTGGTAACTGGGCCAGGACATACAGTAAATTTGCCCTAATCTATGTTATTTACTTTACCGGTCAGTGGTTTTAATCTTGTGGTCGATCAGTTTGTCCCTTTTTTTTACCTTCAACAATTTTTGGTCAACAATACTATATGTACATTTTACATTTTCTCCTTACATACTACTTTTACTATACTGTTATTTTGTGATTGTGTCTGTATGTCTCCATGTTCATTTGTAGCATAATTTTGATACTGATTCTGATACTGATTCTGTCACCAGTCCACACAAAACCTGCTGTTATTAGACCTGATCCAGAATTAAACGTTTGTGTCCCAATGTGAGTGTCCCTTTTCGCTAGTGTCCACTAAAGTGGGGGAGGAATAAAGCAACAATTCCAAAATGAAATGGCAAGTTGACCTCCTGGAGAGCATTAACTCATTCACCGCTCAGTACCAACACTTAGTGAATGATGTCAAACAAAAGGTAAAAGTCACCAGCCAGTATCTTGTGAAGTCACGATTAAATCTTGACACATTGCTTCACTACCACATTCTTTGGAATTGCACCAAATTTTGTGAAATCCCATTTACAGAGTGCTCTGCAACATAAAAACGTTTAAATATCTCCATTTAATGGAAATCTTTATTTATTTATTTATATCTATATATTCTATATATCTATATATTTATTTATATTGTGCACTGCAGTGCAGGACGTCTAGTTGCATAGGTCGTCTGTAGTAAACATTTAGGTTCATGGTAGATACTAGTGGGTGGAGCTGCATGCCTTGAAAAGCACAAATCTGCTATCATAACAACAGTGAGTAAACTAATAAATCATTTTTAAAAACAAGTAAAATATATTTTCCAATGGGGAGCCCATTAAAAAGTTTTGCCTGGGGCCCAAAAAAGACCCATTGGGTTAAATACATTAAACATTAATCAGAGCAGCAGCAGAAGGTCACCGGGGGCTCTCCCCTTGTGGTGATCAGTTTGGTATAAAACAAAATGGTGAAGATAAAATTGATAACGTGAGGGTTTTTTGCAGCAGTAGTCTAGGAACTCTCACCTGCAGATCAGAACGAGATCAGAATGAGGAACAGATGTTACTTTAAATTTAAAATTTAAGCAAACGTTAAAAAATTATTGAGTAAAAAATGTCCAATTTGATCTTTTTTATTACATTAAACTGCTAAATGTGCAGGTTTCACTCTATTCCAAAAATCAATCACTTACAGACAATATAGGTGTATTATCTTCTGTGATCTTCGCAGCTGCTCTTCGACGCATCACAAACAATAAAAATCTGCTTGACTGCTGATAGCGCCCTCTCGTGGACAGTCTTGGGATAGGGCGCATAAGGCCAGAATACAGCTGGTTATGTGAGGCAAATATTTTAAACTATTTCCTCAGCTGCCAAAGAAAGATCAGTTTCCCCAAAACATTATCCAATGATTTTGATTTGGCAATGTAGCTGAAATCATAAACTTTGTAGGTATAGTAAAATAACACTATAATTTAAACATTATGTGGTCATGCAGTACTGTACAGCACATTGTATACTCATGGGTGAACAATTAATGATCTGGTTTTCAGTGCAATGTTTCAAAATTTCTTTGACCAATTTGTCACTCAGACTTGCTACGACTAATGTTTTTATGGGATGAATTTATTCTGAGATGTATCTGGTTTCTTGTTTTTTTTCTGTAGAACATATTGGACAGAGTTAAAAATTTCTGAATTTGATAATGAAAATTTGTTAGAATATGTAAAACAACTAAGCACAATTCATTGTATTAATTTAAATGTGACTGTCACACAAGTCTCTTCTCGTTTCTGGCTACATTACCATGAGTGGGGACAATTATGTAAAAAGAATTATATATTTATACTACAAAGGTACAACATTTTTAAACACAGGTAAACTGTCCTTCAGAATAAGTTATGTTTATGTTTTAGACTATCATACTGATAGATATGACTTAAAAATAGTGGTATTTGTTTATCACATCCAATTGACCTTTACCTTTAAAAATCTTTTTTTTTAGCAGTGTGTAAATCCATTAAACATCATGAGTCCATTGTTGGTTATGATCATTTGACAGGATCATATTAATAAAAATACATTATCTCACTAAAGTGAGTACACCCATTAAATTTTTGAAAATATTTTATTTTATCTTTTCATGGGAAAACACTGAAGATATGATACTTTGATACAATGTAATCAGTTTACAGCTTGTTTTTACAGCTTGTCAAATTTGCTGTTCCTTCAAAATACACCAAACACACAGCCATTAATGTCTAAACCACTGGCAACAAAAGTGAGTACACCCCTAAGTGAAAATGTCACCTCCAAGACTGGCCAAGCATATCTACAGACCTAAACCCTATTGAGCTGTGGGGCATCCTCAAACGTGGAGGAGCACAAGGACTCTAACATCCACCAGCTCCATGATGTCATCATGGAGAAGTGGAAGTGGATTTCAGTGGCAACCTGTGAAGCTCCAGTGAACGCCAAGCTGAAGAGAGTTAAGGCAGTGCTGGAAAATAATGGTGCCCACACAAAATATTGACATTCAAGCATAATTTGGACATTTTTACTTAGGGGTGTACTCACTTTTGCTGCCAGCTGTTTAGACATTAATGGATATGTGTTATTTTGAGGGGACAGCAAATTTACACTTTTACAAACTGTACACTCACTACTTTACATTGTATCAAAGTGTCATATCTTCCATTGTGTCACATGAAAATATTTACAAAAATGTGAGGGGTGAATTACCTTTTGTTAGATACTGTATCTGACAAGACATTTTTTATTTCAGTTAGGGGGAATGGCCACTAGGAGAAAGCCCACAGAAAGGGGCATAAGTAACAACCTTTTGTGAAATTTAAATGAAGTACAGAAAGAACATGCATCCCCACTCGAACAGGCTCTTTAATGAGGACTGAAATAACAGTGAATGTGACAAAGAGTGTTTCCTTAGTACAGCGGATCTGTGGACTGATTCTAAAAACAGAATGACTTTTGGATGATCTACCATTAAATTATAGAAACTTACAGAGTTAGTTATATATTATTATATAGTTAATCACATTATTAAAACATTACTGAAAAAAAATCCTTTAATAAGATTCAAACATCATAGCTTTCAAACACAAGTAAGAATTTTCACCATTTGGGCCATGGTCAGAACTGAAAATAAGCTGTCAGTCTATTAATCTGGAATAAAAACTTACTTTAAACATACACAGTTAAACAAAATGGTATAAAATTTATCAAAATCTGTTTGCCAGTTTCAGAGGAAAACAGCTCTAAACTTCCTTTCATGAATAAAGATCTGTATGAAGTCACAGTACTGAGTACAGATTAATCTGTGTAATAGAAAATTGAAACCTATGATGATGTGTATTTGGTTGTGGGAATCCTTACTAAGTCTTTCCAACTTGTATTTTGGTTTCTGCATCTGCACTGAAGCCAGGCTCATAAACTGCTCTGGCAAACCCTGTCTCTCACCCTTCATTCATGTCTACATCTTGTGGAAACTGTAACTCTGATCTGTGGTGAGATAAGGGCTGACAAACAATTTCAGCATAGTAACCCACTACGATCTCACTACGATCCACTACATATCGTAAGCACTATTACCACTCCTGACACGCTACACCCCAGCTGTCTTTCATTGTTTTAGGAAAAGCTCGTTCTTTAAGCAAATCTAGCACACATTCCTAAAGCTCCAAAACGGTGGCAATAAACGTTTTGCTCCCGAGGCTGAACATTGCTGCTCATAAATGCAACCACAACTGGGCGTTCGAGAGTGAGTAAGCTCTGCCACATCAGCCCATTTGCTGAGAAGTATTTTGGTTGCTTCTTAGAACTTGGTTGTTTCCAGTTGCACGTTAGCTAAGGAAGGAACATGCTTTTGATGTCTTTTTGCCCAAGTTCAGCAAAGCTGCAGTTCTGATTGTTGTGCGTCTTTAAATGAGCAGCTCTACCACATGACCTCTTTTACACTTGTACTTTGTAAATGCACTGATGATGTCTGTAACAGACTTATTATCAATGCAGCGATGTACATTCATCCTCCAGTCCCTCTTAACGTTCATAGACTGCCAGAAGTCCAGACGTCTATTCATTACTCCTAAAACATTATAAAACAAAATAATTTTGAACTACTAACTGAATAATAAACCCCTGTCATCCAGTGTGGCTTTCCATGTTGAAGTGCTCTGGACCAGTTCTACCACCATGGCCATTCACCTCATGTGGCTTTGACTCTTCTTAGAAGACTCAAGTAGATGGCATGGATCCATTGCTGTAGATTTTGTCAACATCTTACGTCCTGCTAGACTCTGTAACTAGGTAGATGATGCTTGTGTGTACTCTAAGTATAAAAATGTATTGTCTCATACCTTCTCAGACTAATAGGTATTATGCTCATCATGGCTCTAACATATAACATTAAGATGGAGTCCTCTGTTTAACCTAAACCCATCTCTCCAACATTAGGCAAACTCCCTTATTTATTACTACACGTCTCTCAACAGTTCCTTAGATTAGCTTCTAATATTCACTTCGTGTTACAGTTTTGCTGTCCAGTGTTGACCTGAGGAGGATGTGTTCCTGTTAGAGTTCCTGTAAGGTTTCTTCTTCTTAATTCCTACTGAGGTGGTTTTTTTTCCTTGCCAGTGTCGCCTCTGGCTTGAATGCTGTAATGATGCTTTGTGACAATGTCTGTTGTGAAAAGCGCTAAACAACTAAATCACTTGACCCCAAGGAATACATGCACTTGCATCAGTCAGCCTTAGCATCTGCCCTTAGTAGTTAAGATTAGGAAAGGAAGTGGTAAATGTGCTTCATCCTCTTCCTCATCTTTATCCACTTCTTCATAAACGCCGACCTGGCACTCTTGCAGTAGAGTGTTTTGCTTCAAGTTGGGGCAGTTGCTTTGTATATCCACATCATCAGGGTGAAGAAGAATAACACCATGTACTTCCTCCGACGGTACACTCAGATTCTATAAGAGTAACCAGCCATTAACTAAGGCATCCACCAAGTCAAGCCAACACACTCCCATCTACCCACAGACAAACATAACACAACATAAATCGACATCTATATATATATGGTTGCAAAACACTCATGCAGTAGGTTGCAGACATGTTTTTCTTTTCTTTTTTTGGCACATTTTACTTGACCACAAAGGGAAACCCTTATGTAGGTCACGTTCTGCTGTCATTAATAAACAGAACATGTTTCCTGCTTATGAAGTAAAAAGCGCAAACCCTGACTAAAAACCCACACCAAGTAACTTCTGACAAACTGTATTATTACACTTAATGCTTATTATTCAACGACTACCATACACTACTCAGCAACCTCTATGAGTAATTGAATAACCTAGATCTATTACTTAGTGTTTACCATTAATAATTTAGTAAATAATGATACATTAGTTAGAGGCTAATAAATATTATAAATAATTCAGCAAATCTTAATTGTTCAATAATTACTATCAATTGTTAAGTAACTACATCAAATAATTCAGTAAAAACACACACCAGCTCCATTAGCCCCTTACACTGTAAAGTGTATTGATCAGTTATTACTCAAATTATTCAGTTTCATCTATATAATATTCAGTGACTACTCGTTTATTATGAAACATTATATATAAGCTTAACTTATTTTACAGCTACTGCATATTAGTCAGACACTACAATTAAATATGAACAGATGAAATATTCAGTAGTTATGATTAGTTATTTAATGATTAACATGAATTATTCTTTGAAAGCTGAAAATTATTCAAAAAAGCTATTTAAATAAATAATTCTGTGAGTAATTAAGTAACTATGACAAGTTATTTAGTATCTACTGTAAATTACAGTCCTACCTCAAGTATTACAGAAACTACTATAAATAATTCAGTATCTTTAATGAATCGTCCAATAACTGCTTTAAATGATTTCAAAACTACACCAAATAATTAAGTAATAGCTTAGCATTATGCAGTAATGACTTTAAATTATTCAGTAATTCATAAAATTATTTAATATCTACTTTGAATTATTCAGTTATTTGGTTTGAATTATTTATATATAAGTAAATATATAAAACTGTGTCAGTAACTACTTTGAATTTGATCACTATTTCAAAATATTTGTACTATTACATTAACAGTTAATTGAATTAAGGGTTCACATGCGCTCATTTGCAATTTAAGGGGTTTAACAGTCCTTCAAACTCATTAGTGGTTCCAACCTGGTGTTTTGGATGATAGGAAGCTGTGACAGGAATCACAGGGCTTGGAATCATTGGTAAGAGCTTCCTTCTTAACCTAAAAGGTGAATCACAAGCATAAATAAAGAGACAAAAGTCTTTATTTGTGATAACTGAAAAATAAGAGACTATAAGAGACTACATGAATATCATGTAGAACATGAGGATGATATTGTAAAAATTATAATCTCTATCTGCTGTATATCTGGACTAAACAGTCTATAGACAATCTTTCTAACACATGAGCCAACACAAGCCAGTGGTGATTTTTTGTAGTTTTTTATCTTTTACTTGCTAGAGATTGTGGGATATACCAGGTGTGGCCAGTCTTACCTTCTAAAAGCAACTGAAAGGAATATTGACAACAGAAGCACAATTCCACAAACACTTAGGACGATCTTTGACAATTCCTTTGACGATCCTGATGAAACAGAGCAGATACAGTGGCTGATGGATGCAAAGATTGGTAATACAATTACACTCATTTAGGAACATTTGTAACAACTGCAAGATGTGTACCATTGTCAAAGGATGGGATTATCAAGAAGTTTATTGTGGAATTAGGCCCAGCTCCAGCTTTAGTCCACCCAGCAATGTAGACAGTGTAAGAGATCCCAGCAATAAGGTTTTTTAAAAGGAAACTTGTTTGATTTTCTGGCACCTCATAGTAAGCTGAGAGAAACAAACAATTTACATTTAAGGTACATTAAAACATTTTTTTCAAAATTAAAGACAGACACTGTGGGATATTTTTCCAAAATGCTATTAAATACAAAAATCTGTTATGTTAATTCACTATAACCTTTATTTAGCTGGAATCAGTTTTACTGACCAACTTAATCATATTGTATAAACGTAAATATACACAAATTTATGATGGATGCAACAAAAGTTGGGACAGATACATGTTTATCATTTTTTAACATCACCTTTCCTTTTAATAAACCATTTAAATTGTTTTGCAACTGTACATTTTGTCCATTCTTTCCTGATATAAGACTTCAGCTGCTCAGCATTCCATGGTCACTGTTGTCTGATTTTCCTCTATGTGATGCTGACTTTCATCCTTTTCACTGATGACAATATGGATGGTCATTTTCATCTTTGGCCTGAAGAACTCAATGCCAGTTTTTTGCTGCAGCAAGATGAAATGTGGACTCATCTGACCACAGCACATGGTTTCACAGTCTTTCTGCCTTTCTGAGATGAGCTCAGGCCCAGAGAACTGGTGTTTTTGTCTAGAGTTGGTGTATGGCTTCCTCCTTGCATTATGTTTCAAGTTGAAGTGGCAATGGTTTTATGAAGCATTTACAAATCAAGATGGTTTGTCACAGAAGCAAATGGTTTCTTAGGCAGTTCCACCTGTGGGCTTGAAGATACACATGGTTTCTGACCTAGCCCGTTATGCAATGAGACATGTCTAAATTCTCTGAATTTTTTCACAAAATTATGTCCTGTAGATGCTGAAAGACCTACATTCTATGCAATCTTGCATTAAGAAGTATTCCTTTTGAACAAACTAATAATTCTCATAAATTTTGGCACAAACCACGGCGCCTTGACCCATCCTTCCAGACAAAGACTGAGGCTTCGATGGTTGTTTGTTTTATATCCAATCACTTTACTTAAATAAAGGTTTGAGGGAAATAACATTGCATTTATTGTATTATTTTACCATTTTGAAAAATATCCCAGCCTTTTTGATAATAAGGTTTGTAATTTTAAAAATAACATAATTCCAATAGTGACGATTATTTTTTACATTTAATGTTGAAGAAGCGCGATGGCATCTCTATGACTAGTTTTGAAAGCACCCAGTCATAATTTTAGACTAAGGCTTTAAGAAAAACATTCAATTATTTCCAAACATATTCATGTTGTTCTGCTTTATTAGATTGAAAATGTCCAGTGTAATAACACTAGCAATATGCCTTACCTGAGCCAGAGCCTTGTCCTGAGATCCAGATGGTATAGTGCAGTAGGAACCCGTGCTGGTACTGGACTGGAATTGGTTTCCACAACAACTGAGCTGAATCATCAGTCATGTTTACAACAGTGACATTCTGTGGCTCTGCAACAGGTGCTGCCAAAATAAAGATTGTATGATGCTTAAATGATTATAGAATGTAAAAAAAGAAATAAATGCATTTCTCTATATGTGTAAATTAATTCTGAACTTACCTCCTTCTGTGGAATAAATGGGACACATGCTTTTGGTGTGCCAGAGTCTATTTTGCTTGCGGTGAATAAAATAATAATATCGTACATATTTTTCCATATCTGAAATAATCAGGCATGTTAAGGGACAAGTTCAGTGATATACAGCATATGTATTTTGTTTGTTTTTTTTATTAATATTTGTTTTATCATTCATTGTTCATAGTCCTTACATTCTTTTATGTCTTGAATGGAAGCACTTCTAGAGGTGTTTACAGTTTCCGGCCGGGTTTCACCATCTACAAGCTTATACCACTCCAGGCAGGAGTGTGTCTTTTTTTGTGATGTTTTTGGAACTGTGGGGCAATCTTCAATAAATACAAACAGTATCAGTGTAACAATTCACATTATTCATTATTCTATTACTATTTGCTATAATAGTGCCTGGATCTGACACACTTTTTTGATAATGGGAGTGGCTGAAAATGTGTTTTATGATGAAATGCTAATGCTAATCATTTTTTAATTTATTATTACATAAAATGGTAAAAGTAAAATGTTGTAAGTTTAAGTTCCTCAAGCTCTAATGCTCATCTAACGCTCTACCCCCAAGCTAATACACTAGCTACAAGTTAGCATGCTAGGAACAATAAGATATGATATGTTGTTATTTGATACAACACAAAGAAATGAATGGTTTGTGCCTACAAAAAACAGAAGTAAAACTGAGAGAGTAGACAAGATATACTGCCACTGTGACACTTACAAAAAGACACCTACACTTTAAATGCGGGACAGGGGGAATAGGAATCTCCTGAGAGACAGAGGCTGATACTGTGTTAATAGCAATGATAAACACCCTGTCTCCAGAATTAGTCACTGCCAGTTCAAATGATGTTTTGGTCGTGATTTTATGTTTAGTTTTACAGGGTAGCTTCAGAGTCAGGTTGTATGTAACACCTCCATAAGAGGCTTCAGGGAGTGGTGCCTGTAAAAACAACAAAACAGAGGTGTAAAATTCTGACAATTTCCTTTAGTCATTGTGTCTTTTAGGGTAAAATATAGTACATTTATACATGTATTGGCAAAGTAAGTAAACTGTATAATGTAATATTGTAGTAATAGTATTAATAACATAATATTGTAAATTGTATTGAGAATTGTAGAAAATATCTACATCTGAATGTAGTTTTAACTTCACACTGTTTTCCTGCACTTGATCTGAGACTTACATCCCATTCAAGTGTAATAATCCTAGTTCCTTTTGCTTTTTTAAATCGTCCTTTTGCTTTAATTTCTTCTCTCCAGCGGACAACGGGAGCTTGAATTTCTACAAAACAGCCAGTGAATCATATATCAGCTTCAGCATGATTTCCTTTCTGATATCAAAAAGAAATTGGTTTTTATATTTAATTGACAGGTTTGTATGTCCTGGGGAAGATACAAATAAAACTATAAATCAAAGATAATAAGTAGCATGCATTGTAAAACTGTGGTCTGCCAAAGCAATGCAACTGAGCTGTAAGTAATAGAGAAACTTGAAAACTTTATAAAGCACATATACACATCTAGTTTAAATTTTAATACACTGTTTCTTTCATTGTTTCTTTGATTTTTTTCTACATTTGTAGATACTGTTTTGATAACAGCCATAACTTGCCAAAGTATTCAAAGCTGAAACATCTTTGTTCTTAGTTTACTTTCAGGTTTTATGGTTGCCATGTTGATTCAGGTTGAAAGGTTGGTCACACTGGCCAGCTTCACACTCACCAACAGGAACATCAACAGTCTGGCTCCAGTCACTCCACAGAAGGTATCGCTTAGCTTTGCGCCTAACTTGGACCTGGTACACCGAGTGATTCTGTAGCTGCAGAGTGTAGGAGTCCCATCTAGCTGTGGTGCATGAAAAATGTTAATGTAAATGTGAATGAAATGTTCATTGAATACTGCTTTTCATGTTGTATGAATGCACAACATACAACATAGCATGACCTGCAACCTGTTGTATTCTGGGCTGATGAATTATTTAAAAAATTTCTTAAAAATCAAGGTTTCTGAATGGTTATTGTCTTAGATGAATGTGAGAAAACATTACTTTATACCAAGGTTCTTCAGGCTTTAAAGGGTTAATTCAGCTTTCATTCACATATTTCCTGGAAATGTCATTCCTGCAGAGTTTAGTTGTAACCTGCATCTACCAGATATTACATATACAGTATATCTATGGCAACCGATCTAGCCAATCCATGATTTCTGGAGAGGTTAAATCTTCCTCCCTCAGAAATGCCCTCCAATAGGTTTGGAGTGTCCCACCATATGACCCACAGTACTGTATTATTTACAAATTATTAAATGTCCATTTTCAAATAAACATGCGCAACTAAAGGTAACATGCACATGCAGCTTTTCCAAATAAAGTAACAATATTTTTTTCAATGCATTACTGTTGAAAGACACTGGCTATCTGTATGCACAGGTCTACAAATGTTTAAATTCTGGTCAAAATATGAAAGGAAACAAACCTTCATCAACGTCTTCTGTCTCAAAAGTAACCTGTGGTTTAATCATATATTGACAAATCAGATTAATAAATAAAACAATAAATAATAAAACCTCACTACAAATCATCATGCAACAAAATAAGGTTTAAAGACTTACATTCTGCCATGAAGCATTAATCTTCCTCCATCTGATCTCATAAATAGCTCCTTTTCTGTCAAGCACTCTGGGCCAGCTTAGTGTGAGATTTCCAGATGACCTTTCCCTTTTCTGTACATCTGGAGCACTGTATTTGACTATTGATGACATGAAAGAAGTAAAAAAAAATCAGAAAAATACACTTTTGTCTGAACTTTTAAAAGTAATTTTGCTTTTTGGCAAAGATGGCTTATGATAATTGTGGACCATATCTACAGGTTTATACATCATGAAATGTATACACAATGCAAAGGGCAGCTGGTAGGTTTTCATATGCCATCAACAATATACAAGTTTAATTGAATTTGTCTTTTATAATAGATACAATATAGACCTACCTGAATCATTAAGGACCACATAGGTAGGGAGGGAGCTGCAGTTAATATCTGCATGCCTCTGTACCCATATTTTGGACTCACTGCCTGTAAGTACAGACTCCAGAGGCACTCTTGTGTTCGGTTTTCTGACAAATCTATCAGTAATGGGCGGAGAATTATCCAATGATGAACTCCTATTAAGAAAAAGAGCGTTATTATATGAGCTCAGAATGTATGGAGATTCATAAAACCCTTGAATGTACTTCTAAAGCAACAAAATTCAGTTAGACTTTATTTGACGTTTATAAATGAGGCTTGGGATTAGGACCAATATCAGGATGAGGGTCAAGTTTAAATGTTGAGTAAAGTTTACGGTTAAAGGCCAGGTTTAAGTTTAGGTAACAATTATATACCTTTAACAGATGTTAATTCAATGAAAAGGTTTTTGAAGAACAATGGGCCTGATTACCGTAGACAGAAGTCTATTCTTAAATTAATTGTTTTTTTAAATATCCTATGAAAATCTATATAGGATTAATGACATATTCTCAAACTACAGTATTGTATACACCTGTTCTAACAATAATGAGTTTCATTGTAATCTTGTAAACACTCGTATGTAAGTTGATGATTGCTTTTTGTTCTTTTCAACATGTCCTTACAGTATATACACTGCTAAAAAATTAAAGGAAAAAATTGAAAACACATCAGATCACAATGTGATCATCATTTTCGATATTTATACTGATATGGACTGGGTAATGTGTTAGGAATGAAAGGATGCCACATTATTTGATGGAAATAAAATTTAGCTACATACAGAGGGCTGAATTTAAAGAACAACCTGAAAATGACAGTTTAAAAAATGATGCGGCAGGCCAGTAAATTACTTAGCAACTCAAACTGGTACTCAGTATTTTAAATATATATATATATAATTTTTTTTTTTTTTTTCTAATAGTATTTTTTCAGTGTTGCACTATTGGCTCTGTTTGTGTTTGTTTACTACAAATGATAAGATATCAGAAATAATAAATATCCAGAAAACCATGAAAACCACTTGTATAGTAATTAAAAATACAGTTGGGAAATGTACTGGAATCAGCTATTGGAATTAAATTAAAACAATAATAATAAATACTGTCATGTATATTTGGGCAATATAACAAAGTGCAGGTCAATGTGAGTATAATGTGAGTCTATATAGACAAGCTAACTAACTGCAAGATACAGGCCTACTTACTGTATATAAAGAGTATAATTAGCATGCTGAGAACTGGCTTGGTCCTCCCATTCACAGTAGAAATCTTCATTGCTTAGAGTACTTTTCTTGTAACATTGTGGACTCGAGACTGGACATGCAGCACCTGAGTGTAAAGATCAGAACATTTTGATCCTGACCTGGCCTATAATTTAGGCGCTGTATTTGGGGAACTACTTTCTTAAAGATACTAGTTTAATTATGTTACAGATAGTTTCCAGCCTTATTGTACACAAATTGTGGAGAGATTTTAATTAGATAATATATCTATGGATTAAATAGTTTAAGAACTTCTGATAGTACTATGAAGGCCATTTGAGAGATACATAATTAATTTAAACTGTGTTACTTAAAATAAATGGATGATAACTATGAAAAATAGCACCACCATTTGGAACCAGACATTAAAATGTGAATGTTTTGAATATTTTTTTTAACGTTTAGAATTTTAGCATATCTAATTATGGCTAATCATGCTAAACGTGTTAGAATACAGTGCGTAAGAACTATAGCAATAAGAGTTGACAACTTTGTGGTGTTTCACCTTTTGCGGTGAAAATCTAATCTTAATTTCTACTTCCGTTCTGAACACAACATATCAGCGACATCTGCTTTTTGTGGTGTTGATACTGATGGCTTCTACGAGATGGCAGTGAGAGACAGACGTACCTTCAGTGCTGAACACAGCAGAGAGAAGCAGTATAAGTCCAACAGACCACATCACATCCAGCAGTCAGAAAAGCTCCAGTGAGAAACACCTCAAGCATCGGGGACTGTCAGCCATAAGCCTCTACCTGCCAAGCTGCTAAGCAGAAGGAGAAGAGGCTTCTTTAGTTAGGTGGCATCTGTCCTTTTGTCTCAAACTGAAACCACTGGGGACTCATGTCAGCATGTTGTAGCTTTTTCTTGCCTACATCAAGCTATGCTGCATGACCACAAACCACAAAACATGTCGGGGAGGGGACTTCTGTGATATCTCAGAAGTGATCTTCTAAAGGTGTCACAAAAGCAAAGGTCTAGCTTCTCACGTGATTTCACCAAGGTACATGTGCAGATGCAAATCAGAAAGTGTAGATTGTGAGCATCTTATTAGTCTAATGATCATTCAAGACCTATATTGTGATAGTAAAAATCTCCCATTAGCACCAGTCAAACAAATACATAATTAAAAAAAAAAATCTATATCCACAAACTATGTTTGTGAAAATTATTTTCCTCTCATTGCAATAACTACTGGGAAGCATCTTTTGCAGTGATGCAATTAAAATACCACTTAAGATCCCTTAAGAATATAAAACAATTTAAAGTTTTTTTCCTGATAACTTCTAGTTTTAAGTGCTTATACACTTCAGTCAAATCCAGTATATCAGTTTCAGTGTATATCAGTGTTGTCAAGTCTATGGGCAGGTGCTGGTAAAGTAGGATTTTAACATATTTAGGATTTGACTCCTGAAACCTGTTTTTACATCCTCATTCTATTCTAAATCCTCTCCCATTTCCCCAAAGGCTATGACCTTTTCACAACTGACTTCTATTTAAACCTGAAATACTCCACAGATTGTGGGTTTTAACTGTTTAAATTAAGCTAATGAAAATTGGTTCAAACAGGTGGCTGTAAATTTGCATGGGAGTTGCACGTTTTCTGTCCCAGGCAATGTAGGAGTAAGCTCTTTCCACTACAAGAGTACAACTCACTTCCTTCTTGCACTTATTCTTTCTATGGATGCTCGATCAGTGTCACTGACTAACTCTATTCAAATTTGAGAAATCTAACAATTATTTAGATGTTTATTCAAAAATTTTACCTAATACATTTATAGTTATTTCACATATTGTGTAACTACATGCCAGCTTGCATTCCTGAGATTAAGCTGAGAACTGGAGGAATGAACAACTTGAGAATGAAGTCATAGTATTAATTCTGAACCAAATAGTCATGATGGACCCTTTATGTTTTCACTTATCTGAAGTTCTGACCTTCAGCCATCCATAAACCCCAAAAATCTTCATCACCAACAAACATAAGCCCTCACCATATAAATAGGGTCCATATCCTTTTTTCTTCTATTTCACTTTTACAAGGTCCACTTGTGACATTTGAAAATGTGAAAGAAAAACAGCAATGATGTATCCCTTTCCAGCCTCTGTTTATCCTCCTTTAAAATTAAACCGTTTGTTATTATATGTTTTGTCAAGTGAAATGGCAGATTTCACTCTCTCTCACCATGGCATACAGAATGAAGCATACTGTGAGCTCTCAGGATAATTTTCCATTATATTTTCCAAAATGCTGGAAAATCAAGCAGAGATAAACATCCATATTCAGTCCAGAAATATTATTAAAGGACTTTACCTGGTTCTCTTTACTCTTGTCAGCTGGATGCAGTTCTTGCTTCCAAGAGTGGCACAACCAGTTATAAGATTTAAGGTGCATTTACCTTTTCCACATAGGGCCAATTAGGTTTGGATAGCTTTTTTCCTTAATAAATGAAATCATCATTAAACATTGCATTTATATTTACTCTGGATATATTTGTCTAAAATTGAATGATTAAGTGATCTGAAAGCAGTGACGAAAGAGAAAAAAACAGGAAATACTTTTCACAGCACTGTACATTACTTTCTTAATCTACAGACACCAGATGTTAAGGAATGGACAGTCGTGGATGGGGTATGGGTGGGGTGAGGGTGGATGGGGTATGGGTGGGGTGAGGGTGGATGGGGTATGGGTGGGGTGAGGGTGGATGGGGTATGGGTTGGGTAAGAGTGGATGGGGTATGGGTGGGGTGAGGGTA
>JBBIGC010000039.1:13968795-13979543 GCA_037576955.1 Lepidarchus adonis
TAAATTAAAAAGATTATATTTATTATAATGTTAAGAGGTAATGAACAGAAAAGATCATAAAACCACATGCTTACATTTTAAGACTTTGAGAGTCTTTAATTTTGGTGTATAATCACAGAAAACCACACACAGTCAGTACACCACATGTTAACTTCTAAAGCACAAAATTAAAGGATAAAATGATAATCATATAATATGATAAACTCTTAGCTGCTAAAAACTAACAGTGCATCAGTCAGACCCTAGCAGATACACATGCTCTTTTAAAAAACTAAAATCTCACCTGGGCGCCTACGATTCCGTTTCCTCCATAGAAGTTTTTGGTGTACATGTGCATGGAGCCCCCCTTTCCCTTAGCGATGCCACCACGACGACCTGATAAAATCACACACAGAGCACACACGTCAAAAGTAAACAGATTGTCATTTGACTGAATACATTTGTGGACCGAGCCTGGATATAGCTACTGCAAATGAGCAGAGAGTAAAGCATATAAACCAAAATATTACTTCAACTTCAAATCCATATTAAACATTATAAAATGCTAATAAAAAAAAAAAAAGATTTCAAAATACATTACTTCTCCCACCTCTAAAACACAACTGTATTTCTGGGTTTTACCTGTGAGCTCAGCCATGATCTCCCGGACAGTGCCCCCTCTGGTCAGTGTGTATCCGTGCGCTCTGTATGCTGTGATCAGGTGATCAGTCAGATTGATGCCACCCTCAATGCCCACTGCACAGGCTTCCTGAGACAGAGAGAAAAACAGTCAATGTTAGTGTGAGAGTGTAAAAACATATTCTATTCATATTCTCTGATTTTTCTTCTGGTTTGTGGGTTTATGTAAGCAAAGCATTTGTTTTCACAAAATTCCAACAGCCATTTATCCATTAGAATTATCCTGGCTGCTGAACAGAGCTAAACTGCTGTAAAAAATGTGCTGGACCTTGTGACATCATAAAAATAATTCCTTCAAAACAGGTTATTTTGATGAGTTTCCACACATGAACACAATGGTGTACTGTTAAAACAGTATTATATCAGTACTGATTTCTTTTTGTTTACAGATTGAAAGTACAGTAGTGTGAGATTCTGGAAAAGGTACACTGCAATAATAAAACAATGAAACTTGCTTTTCCATGATATGAAATGTTTTATAATAAAGGAAGGAATTAACACCCTGCTGTGTGTTCTCTCACCTGGCCATCATACAGGTGACAGAAACCTCTGATAATCTTCTGCTTGTAGAGCTGATCTGCCTTAAGCTCCATGCGCCTCATGGTCTGCATAGTGCGATAATACTGAAGACCCTCCTCTCGCGTCAGCACCGCCTGCAATGGGGGGCCTTCTTCCAACTTGTGCAGGTCACATTTCTTAAAAAAATAAACAAATAAAATAAAAATACATAAAATAAATTAAGCTAGAACTTTTAAAATAAAATATGAAAATATAATTATTAACATAACAACAATTAAGAATGTAAATACATTTTAAAAAGTGAAATTAAGCACATTAAACACTAAAATAAAATTCAACATCATGATACTTACAGATATACTTTAGCTTTTATCACTTATACCATTTATACTGATATGCAGAAGTAAAGTGATAATTCTGTTACTGGGATTTACATTGTAATTACATAGGCTATTTCTATATGGTCACCTTAATGTCGAAGGTGGCCTGAGGGGTGAAGTCTGAATAAGTTCTTGTCAACACCACGACTCGACTGCCCTGGAGAACAAACGATAAAGATTAAACACACTCACACACAGTTACAACAATATTCAATTTTTAATACAGAAGCAAATCACAGAGAAGCGCCTCATCCAGCAGCCGCTAAACTGAGAGGAAATGTATGGGTAGACAAAAACAATGGTAACAATAATAAATATAATAACAGTAAATAACACCAATTTTAACTCAGGAAGTTTCTCTCTTGTTCCCACAACAGCAAACAGCCCACCCCAATAAGCAAGCCAGTGAAAACAATAAAACAAAATCAACAGATGTGACCAAATAGAAAGGTTTTTATTTGAAAATGAAAAGTATTGTAGTTCTGTTTTTTTTATAAATTCACATGTGTGAAATATCCACCAATACTCCTAAGAAGAGGCATCCAGGTTGCAGGGAAGCTGGAGCTGATCCCAGCTGACTATTAGCTCAAGAAAGGGTTCAATTTGGACAGAAGGCAAAACCCATCACAGGGCAACACAGACAGACAACCATTCACACACACTCACACCTATGGGCAATTTACAAGATCCAGTCAATCTAAACCACAAGCCTTATAAAGGATAATAAAGGATTATCTTATCTTATCTTTGCACAGTGGGAGGAAACCCTCCAAAACAAGGGTAGAGTTTGTACCCTCCACACAGAGTGACACCTGTGGCGGGTCTTGCTGTGAGGTGACCACAGCAACGCCGGATTCAGGCATAAAGGCAGAAACCCAAACAAATGGCTGTGTCACATTCCATACAGATAAAAGTAAACAGATCTAACCCTTCAGGTCCAAGCATCAACAGACAGCAGCATGCAGCCAATCAGAACAGCCAGGCATACTGGGAAAGGTTTAGGAGTTTCGTGATAGGAACGGGTCATGCTTCGGTCAGTAAGACAGGTCTGTGAGGGACACAGTGAACAGTTGCTACGAAGATGGTAAGAAGTCAGTGATACTGTGGGGAACAAAACATCAGAATGTTGAATCTTTACATACATATATAATGTTCATATTATACACACGGTCATTCTGACAAACTGTAATACACTACAGGAAGTTTACGGAGAAATATGGCACGTTCATGTGATCGTCAGTCATTCTGACAAATTGTAATACACTACAGGAAGTGTAGGGGGCGATATGGTGCTCCATAATGTTCATATGATCAGTACAGTTATTCTGACAAACTGTAATACACTACAGGAAGTGTAGGGGGCGATATTGTGCTCCATAATGTTTCTAGATTGTCACAGTCATTCTAAAAAATGGTAATACACTACAGGAAGTGTAGGGGGCGATATGGTGCTCCATAATGTTTCTAGATCGTCACAGTCATTCTGACGAACTGTAATACACTACAGGAAGTGTAGGCGTGATATGGTTCTCTACAATGCCTGTTCTGTATTATAGTTTATCAGAATGAGAACATTATATATTATACTTTATAAAAATTTTGGAGTATTACAGAAATACGGCAACAGTTTTTCCCCACATATCACTGCTGACTAATCAACTTCATTGGTTAAACATAGCAGATACATAAGGAGAGGCTGCCATTACTCACAGCAGGCTGTGGCTCTGGTTTGGAAGCGTCTCCAGCCTGGCTGTGGGTGCTCTCTGGACGGGGTGTTAAATCAGTGCTCTGGCAGCTCGTAACCATCAGGTTCGGGGTCAGCTCACTGGAGGGTGTTGCCACATCCATCCACTTCTGGCTAATTGAAGCGCCTGTGTCGCCACCTACCCCACTGTTTACCAATGACTCTAAAGTGACGGTTGTGTCCGCTATTGCCCCTGACTCTATGCTGTGCCTTTGCGCTACAGAAGCACCAGCCAATCGATTTGTGATCACGTATTCGTCCATGACAGCGCTGTCTGCCATAATGTCAGGCCTTTCCTGTTGTGGTGTGTCTACTGCTGGGGCTGTTAAAGCCAGGGAAGTGTCCACTGCAGGTCCATTTACACAGATTGTTGGATCTACAGTTAGCAGAGGTCCTAATGGCTCAGATGGCATGTCGCCGCTCACGCCACTCGTGTCCGAAAGAGGGGAGTTGTGTTTTTTTGGATGCAGTGGAGGGTCAGGGTCACAGGTCATGGCTGCATATTCACCCTGCACTGCCAGAAGCTGCAGGACAGCCATTCGTACTGATAACTGAGGAAAAACATCCAGCAACACATACACGCACACACACACACACACGCACACACACAGACAGGCCACCCTGATTAATGAAGCACCTCTAACGCCAGACCTGCAAATTATATGTACACACCAATCAGCCAGAACATTAACAACACCTGCCTAATAGTGAACAAGTCCCCTAATGCTGCTGAAGAAGCTCTGACAGTGGTGCACAGTAGGGGTGGGAATCGCAGGGTATCTCACGATACGATATGAAATATGTGGCCCTCGGTAACGATAATACCGCGATAACCCGATATCGCGATAATCGATATATCGCACAACAATTATGTAGAGATATAACACAAACACGGGGATGCATTATTAATTTACATAAGTAACAGCAATGATATTGTTACCTTTCCCATATTTGCTTTGCAACCATGGTCAGAAGTGCAGAAAAACCATGGCTTCAGCATCATGGCTTTATTTCTGTCCCCATTTGTCACTTGGCAAGTTGCGCTAGTATCATGCTAACAACAAAGTCAAACAAACACCACACGCTACATTACTCCACATTGCCGCCCACTACATCATGTTACTTTTAACTCTGTCTATCCCGTGCTACATACAACGTAATACAGTCTCAGTACGTGCAGATTTTCTCTATATTGCATATACGACACGTATTTTCATGTACAACTCAGACATTATACTGCACATATATTTGCACAAAACTTGTTTTTCTCTTTTATTATTACCGGTTATGTAAACGTGCGTGTTGCTTTAGCACCGAACACAGCTAAATGTTTAAACAGAGATGCTTAATATCCGTCAATAACCCTGGGGGGGTCGTCGCTGAACTCATTACATTACATTACATTTAAATTTGTCTGAGGCGTCTCAGTCGGGTTTTGCAGTTAGAAAGTTAAGAGCATAACACAAGCTGTTCAAGCATCATCTTCAGGTCACTCACATCTCCTGCACGCAGTCAAGCAGCGCTACCCAGAGGAGAGGAGAGGTAGCGACGTCGGTGAGTCAACATGGCGGCAAAAGTTAAAATATCGATATTGCTGCCGCCGTATCAATTATCGAATCGAGTGAGCAAAGACAACAATATATTGCAATATTGATATTGTGGCCCCTAGTGCACAGTGTGTCTGACCCCTTTCTATCAGAGTCATCATTAACATTTTCTACAACAAGACCAGGGAGAAGCTCGACAAGATCTGACCACAGACCAAAACCAGGACTAGACTCCCTTGATTTAGGGAGAAAGAAAAGAAAAGATGCCAAAATAAATCTTAGCAAAGTGGTGAAAGTAGCAGAACTCAATAAATGACTGTCTGATGTGATGATCTCAAATCAAAATGTGGCTAAAAGACACAGATTTGGCAAAACCAGGCGCACCACTGTCTCTTACCTCATTAACCAGCTCAGCTCCCTTACAGACAGCAGAAAGAGAGAGACAGAGAGAAAGAAATTATTCTTATAATACAGCAAACTAATCTGAAAATATCCTCCTAAATCTCCCTTCATCGATTAACACTGATGTTTTTAATTGGCTTGACGAGTACTAGAGGTAAAAACGACCTGAAACCTGAAACATAAACTAGCATAACATAAGGACCACCTGCCTAATAGTGAATATGTCGCCTCATGATCACCCATTGCTCTCAGAAGTTCCTGGAAACCTGGTTCAAGTTCCTTAACTTTTTCAAAAACCTCCCTGTCACTTTCACATCAAATAAGTGGGCCTGGAACTTTGATGTAAAATAAGGCATGTGACGTTCAGTGGACGTAGGTATACATCATGCAAATAACACAGCTAACATCTTGGACGACAACGGATGAGGTGCCAATTGTTTTGCTGGTTCTTACACAAAAGTCTTTACAGCTGCCGTAGAGAATTGACTTAAGGACTCACATAACAAGATTCAAATGCAACAGGAAGCTGGAGCAGTAAAAAGAAACCGGCCTTTACATTTTCATCTACTTGTGTTGTAGCTGCTGCAATTGCTCTATAGACTCACTATTCTTTTATTTTATTTTAAATGAACATCAGGAAAGAACTGTGCCAGGCTTCACAGATGAACAGTGGATACTGAACTTTAGTTTGTCACATGGTATGGTTAATTAATTCAACAACAACTGGAGAAAAGGATCATAAACTACCATATGAATGTAGCCCTCTGGCACAGACTACACATTACTGCTTCAGTGAAGTTGTGCATGAAGGTGAATCAATACATCTTTTTTACACACAAACCTGAAGTGTTTGTGTGAAATTCGTCATTAAATCTTCAGCTGTATGAATTACAGAATTCAATAATACTTTAATCATTTTTACATAAAGCACTGTGGTGTTGTAAAATAAACACCAACACTTTTTTTATCTTTTAAATTTAATTTTCTTGTTAATTTAATAAATTATCTTGTTAACTTGGAACCATTCTCTCCAATAGTCTGTGATCTGCCAGTTCACAGGCTCAGACTCGGCCCAGTTCTGCACACTAGGTTTATTTATTAGTAAAGTCACAAAAAACAACACAGTTACACATATACACCTATTCATACTAACTCAGCCAAGCCCACTCACATGGAGTGATTCATCCCAGAACGTTGCAGCCAATCAGAACAGAGTACATTATCATGTTGGTCATGAAGTCGCAGTTTAATAAGAGAAAAAATGGTCAGAGAGGAGTTAATTAAGGCTGTTTTTGAAATGCAGGGCACGTGCTTGGGCTGGATGGTTTAATGACCTGAGGCCACCACCACTGTCCCAACAACATCCCTGCTCTTTTCCCATTGGTATGTTCAGGGTTTTTCCTTAACCAATCTGCATAAAGAAACTGGTTCCCGTAGATCGAGTGAAGAGCTAGACTACTGGTCGTTCAATGTATTTGGTAAAGCAGTACTGAGTCATTTCTGGCACCTGAGGTCACCTTCACTGACCCCGGGGTGTTATTGCACCATGTAGGGTTTCTCAGTTAAAGTAAGAGCTCAAGCCTGTCCAATAGGAAAAGAGCAGGGATGCTCCTATTGGACAGTATACAATTTCAGGCCTCCAGTGGTGGCCTCAGGTGACTAAACCATCCAGCCCAAGCACATGTACTGCTTCACCAAATGACCCAATACTGCTGTACCAAATAAATTAGAGGACCAATAGCTCACCTCTTCACTAAATGTATGTGCACCAGTTTCTTTATACATATTAGCCAAGCCAAAACTAGAGCCTGTCCAATAGTAAAAGAGGGAAGCTCCTATTGAAACTTATATGGATAACTGAGAAAAGCAAGAAAAATGCAGGGCAACAGATTTGGTGAAACAGTACATGTGCTGAGCTGAATGCTTTAGGCACCTGAGGTCACCAAGCAGGATTTCTCAGTTAGGCCCGAAACTGTGGACTGTCCAATAGGAGTGACAGACTCGAGTTTGGGTTGAAGTTATCTGAATGTACAGAAATCCTATGTGGCGAAGGTGGCCTCAGGTACAAATTGTCCCAATACCAAATAAATCAAAGGGCTCAATGCACAATTCTTTACTAGATCCAGGTGGCGTTGTACATATCGGTTACTCCAGGGAGGCTACTATGGGACAGTGCCCAACAGGGCTGTCTGTAAAATCCTGCTCTTTTAGAGGAAAAGGCAGGGTGTAGAATCTTTAAGGAACTTCGTAAAACATGGTCGCGTGATTCTGACACCTGGGGTCACCCTCACTTGCACCTCAGGCAGCACGAGGATAGTAAACAGAGCTAAGTTGAACATGCTAGTCGGTTAGCCTAAACTAGCACAGTATATAATGTCGGTCATGATTAACACTAAACCACCCGGAACACGTCGTTCAGCTTAACTGTTTAACTCCACTAGTTCAAACAGAAGTACTCAATATTTGGCTAAAATAGAGTCAAAATCAGCATAATCGTGTGTGTCTCCGCACAAGGTCAACGGCCCGGCTGCGCTTAAGCGAGCGGCTAACAGCGCACAAACAGCCCTTTTAAAAGCATTTCATCCCGAAACGCCAACGTGAGCATCACAAATACTAATTCTTCGATTACAAAGCTCGGATTAGCGGCGAGGTACGTACTGTCCTGTTGGCGCTGAGCCTCAGAGCACTGGATATGAGAGAAAGCATCTTCCTCATGCTAACGCTGCCCCAGCGCAGACAACACACTGGCCCAGCTCCTCCGCCAAACACAGCGCCCCTGCCGGTGTTACACCGTTTTCTGTGACCATCGAATGTTGTGACCTTAGGGGGCGCTGTTTAGCATTTTCATGCTGAATGAACGTAAAGTCCAACGGGCACACGCTTGCTACGCAGTTTACGTATCACTCTTATACTAACATAACACTTTAAAAACAGGACTTATTCCGAAAATTAAAGAAATGCCTCTCTCTGCAAAAACGTCAAAGACAGCGCCATTAAAATAGCAACAAACAAGTAAGACTAACTTTATGTTTACCTTTTTAAAACCGCTAAGCTTCAACTATGTTTTTATATTACAGTGTGCTAGGTTTTATTGTAATTTTACACAAATACGGGAAAGACTCAAAAGATGTGCAGTGTGTAATTTATTTCAAAGTAGGCCTACACATGCACACTGCACTTCTGTTTGTCTCATTTAGTTCTTGTAATGGGTAAAATTAAAAGAGGTTTAAACTTTTAGAAGTTTATACGCTGTGTTATGTTTTGCGGCTCCAGACGATCTATCTTTAGAGGGGGCAAAGTGGCTCTTTTGATAGTGAAGGTTACCGACCCCTGGCTTAGGCGGTGGGTTCGCACAGTAAGTGTGTCCAGTTGCTCTGTGTGAGCTGCGCCAGTTGGGGGCGCACGTGTGCACGTGTTCTTTTTCAGAGCGTAATAAAGCGGGGGCTTGTCCCAATTTGAGCAATAATCTCCAGTCAAGTCTCCATCATTTCCCTCAGACCATTTCATGAGCTAAAAATCATCCCAATATGTTTTTGTTACATTAGTGTGTTTCCTTGCAGTGAGACACACAGATGATTAATCAAACGCTGGTATGGAATCACTCGGTATCAGCCAATAGCCAAACCCTGGGTATCAGTATGAGGATTGGGATGGAAAAAGTCAGATTGGTACATCCCTATCCAGCACCACGTTCATCACCGCCAACTAAAAAACACTGCTTCCATGCACATTTAATAAAAATGTGCATGCTTAAAAGTTACTTAATACAATGAATACATACAGCAGTGGTTTATTTCTTTTTAATCCATCCAATACTAATATAAACATGTCTTCAACAAACATTGAGGTGACAGCAAAACATAGTATAGGAGTGTGAGAAATGGCACCAGCATGTGAAAGGGAATGGTGGAGGCCGTAGAACTGAGGGTGCTCGAGCCCATGATGCTGGTTGTCATCTACATGCTGAACTTCGCTGTCAAACCCTCATGCACAAAACCGAACTCTCCCTGATCGACACTGCTGGCCTCAGCAAAATAAAGCGAAAGGAGACTCCTCATATTCATAGCAGCGAGTGACAGATGGAGCAGTCTGACTGGTCTCTCTTTATGCTAATGGGGCTTTTTCTCCATGAGCAGGCTTTATAGTCAACTGATCTTTCTCTCTCTTTCTTTGTCCATCAGAACCCATCATGGTGGAGCATTTGGTGGTGCTCTGTCCTTCAAACTCTTTTTAAAAGGGTGGTATGTCTGGATTCACAAAAAAAATTGGAGTAATGGGGGGGGGGGGGGGGGGATCTCGTGTTTGGACTGACTTTTGCCGTTTCAGTAAGTGTTCCTTCACACTTGCACTTTTAAACCACTTCTGTTTCTTGCTGGTGTTATTTGCTTCTCCAGTGTTCTACCTTGAACATCCCGTCAACCCCACACTTCACTCCACCCACCTCTCAAAGCCCCTCAGCCAATCACAGCAGAGATGCGCCCGCATCGATTCAATCGGTGAGATGATCGATTGCTTTGATTGAACCGATTCCTTCCAACTATCGATTTCAAGGGCTTTGATTCACACGTGATATTAAACGTGTTCGGCTTTTGATTCGGTTAGTGTGTTGAACTGATGTCAGAATGGAAAAGCCCGAACACAGAGAAGAGAATAAATAATGCGGAATCGAGGCGTTTCCTCCTTGTTTTTATATGTTATGCTGTTTCTCGGGAAGTAAAATAAAAATCATTGTTTTATTAATAAAAGTCAGAAATGTCCAACGCGAACATCACAAACGCGTCAACAAATCCGACTCCTGAGTCGGTTCATTTTATTACGGTTCAAAAGAACGAGTCGGACATCGCTGTTCAGAGTCATGATTGGACTCTGAGATCGGTGCGAGGGAGCAGCACGGTCCACTTGATTAAAGCCATTTTGATTCAGAAAGAAAGTCAACAGTGTTTCTGTGACGGAGATGACGATGCGCTGTGACCGGACCGTTAACGGGCGCGCGCTCCATCACACGGTGTGAACACGAGCTCGTGTTCCTCTGCCTTCGAGAGATTTGAGATTTAAGAAAGCTTCCGCTCTAGATCCACTTCTCCGTCCGAGGGATGAAGAGGAGAGACAAGCTGAAAATCCCCTCCCTCACTTTGGAGTAAGTTCGCCTTTTTATTCTTCAGCATTGATGAATAATTTAGGAGCAGCAGCCGGAAGAAGCGGGAAATCCCTCAGTTCTGGTGAGTAGAGAGAACTGAGAGTGAATAATCGATTTCATACATCTAGCTACTATATATATATAGTGTGTGTGTCTGTGTGTGTGTTGATTTAGTTGGTTAGACAAGCCGAATCCTCAGGCTACACCTGGACTGAAAGCTGTGGTATTTAAACTGAACTAGCGAGAGTTAGAGAGCCATCTACTGCAGACAAATGAAGAAATGCTGGTCTTAATATACTGTTAACCCACCCCACTGCAGTTAAACACTGAGAAGCATCAGT
>JBBIGC010000039.1:13979909-13990685 GCA_037576955.1 Lepidarchus adonis
GAGAGAGAGAGATTAAAACAGGTCAAATGAGTAACATTGAGTAACATCTCATTACAGTGGCACCTGTGAAAGGATGTTAGGCAGCAGGTGAACAGTCAGTTCTTGATGTTGATGTGTCTGAAGCAGGAAAAATGGGGACTGAGTGACTGAAAAGGATCACTGTGATACTAGATGACTTGGTCAGATGAAACGGCAGGTCTTATGGGGTGGTCCCAGTATCCAGTGGTTAGTCTCTATTCAAGGAAGGACAGCTGGTGCTATGGGCATGGATGAGCAAGCCACACTGATGGGCATGGGGAGCAAAGGCTAGCCTGTTCTGATCCCACAGAAGAGATGTTAATGCAGAGGGAAGAGGACATAAAGGAATAAGAACACACAGTGCACCAAAGTCCCCAAAGCAGACCTATATTTCCTCTGTGGTTTTAATAATATGACTGATTTGTGTATATATACTGAATGTCAGAGCATAAGACTATAATTTTTTATCTAAAGTGTGTGCCATGCAGCTGTTTCAGGCTTGTGTGGACATCAAAAATTGCAGAAGTTTATTCTCATTCCCAGCCTGTGACATATAAAGTCTGGGTGGAATTTTTTGCACCACTGCAGACACATGTCCAAGGCACGGCCTTCTGTTTCAGTGCCTTCATGCATCTTGGAGGTCTGTATGATGTAAACTAAATACAATATCTGCAATTATGATGTTGCAATAAGCCATGTGGCTGAAGACTGTCTGGCCATATGAAGAATTTGATCCAGAGCTGGGCAATATGGCAATATTTATCATTATTGTGATATTCGGACCACAATATGAATTTCTAAGCAGATCAGATATTTTCAGTACTTTAAAAAGTTTCATGTTTTATTTCCAAGAGTATATCTTGACTCGCTTAAGTGAACATATTGTATTAGAAACTCTGAATAAAAATTATTTGCACTCATTCCTATATATAAATATATATATAACGGCTAATTTTCGCCTTAACAGACAGTGGAAATGTACATATTGTAACATATTGCGTGTGAGGAATATTTTTTAAAAGTATCCTGATACAGTATTTTTGGCCATATCGCCCGTAAGTGAAAATTTCCAACCTTCCATCACTGCCTATGAAGATGTTGGCAGACATAAAAAAAAATAAACCAAATCTGCCTGCATCCACACGTGCGCACATCCTGTAATTGGCAGAGCAGAGAACAAAGGATGACACACTATTCCTCTCACACTCATAAAGAATGTTTGCCTGCCTTAAAAGATAATCCCTGCAGCACTCGCGTTCTGTCCTCCCACTCTGAACACTTAGTAAATATAGCCGTCCTCCTCTGCCCACTAGATACTGAGCCATTATGCAGGCTTGAATCTGCAGCTTGCTGTCAGTTTGCTTTGTTACTAAGGTTCCCGAAATATGTGATCTTGGGTTTTTTGTGTGTTTTTTGTGATTTTTCTTTGGGGGGGTTGCACATACTTGACAAGATTGTTCATAATTGTGATGCATATCTTTTGGGATGCTGACAAGCAAGCTACTTTCGAGAAGCATACCAAATGATTAAGCAAACCAAATGATGGGATTGCAAAACCATGGAGGGATGTCTGCACAGTTGGTTCTTCTCCAGTTCTCTCGCATCACTATGACAACACCCTCATCTTACTGCAGCACATGTTGCTATCCTTTGCGCTGTTAGGTGCTACACGCTGCCAGACTGAGGCCTCAGCATTTGTACATTCTGTGCGGGTCTAATGTTTAAGCCAGTTTTTTTAACTTTGAAAAGTCAAAGTTGAGTCAAGTTAAAATACACGTTATAAAACCCTTCTGGGTTAATGGAGGCCACAGACTATTACCATCAGTGTCAAAGTAGGACAGTGCCCTTAGCAAGGCACAGCAATCAATTGCTTCCTCAATCCATCAACCTCAGCAACAAACTGTTGTTGTATACAGTGTTCCATTCTTAACAAAGGCTCATTTAAGTTTTAAAAAATGCAATTAACACAAAAATCTGCTATTTGTAAACTTGAAATGTTGAATATTCATTTTGCTGACAAAAGATTAAAGAATTTATTGTCATGTGCACAGTAGAACAAGCAGTTACACTGTCCAAAGAATTACTTTGCTAGTTGTCCATTGCTGATTTAAAAACTCATAATTTCTTCAGTAATAACCTACTAGTAGTCCGGCCATATACAGATTACAGGTTCACATAAGGGATATCCGAAGAAAAGTACAATTAAATGACTATTCATTGGTTACAACATGTATCTAGTAAACAAAATTTAATTTTACACCTACAACCTGTACAGAAACATTTGGGACAGGAACAAAAGAAGAATGAAAAATGTATAGAATATTCAGGTTGTGGTGTTTTGAAACATTCCACAATAACCAGGTGAACTTGTAGCAGATTCAAAAGAAGCAACCATCAGTTCTTACAAGCAAAGATGGGTCTTGAATCTCAACTTTGTGCCAAACAAATGTAAGAATTGTCTGTCAGCTGCTTCCATCTATAATAAATAATATTTTGAAAAGATTAAAAGAATTCAGAGAAATCTCAGTCTATGTAGGGACAGGGCCCGTAACCACTGCAGATTGTGCATGACCTTCGAGTCCTCAAAGGCCACAGGCAATTATAAGTAATTGCCATGTTATTATAATTAATATAGCCACATAATTTCTGAATCCTTTTTAATACATTTACATTGAAACAATCTTCTGCTGCAACAAGAAATGTAACCTGAAACTGTTTTATTCCAAGGTAATAGCTGTAAATTAAATCTGTGTAAAAATCATGCAGAGTTCCCTTGGCACACATTCAAGGATTGAAAGACAATGTTTTGAAAATTAGAAATAATTTCTTTTACCTTTTGTCAAGTAAATAAAGGTTTTAAGAATCAAATCACAGGTACTTGTTTTACTGCAATTTTGTAAATTGTCACAACCTTTCTATTAATGGGGTTTGTATTATGACTAAATGTCTTTTCATTTCTTTTTTGTCACTACACTTCTCTGGATATTTTAGAGAATTAAAACAATCATGTTTAATGGGACTTTTAATGAAAAACTTAAGGACTATATTTTCTTTCTCTGATGTGAGTTTATGCACCATAAAACAATCATAATTCATTTTTACATGGGTATTTTCCTATTTCACTTTATATATTTGAATTAAACTGGCTTTTTGTCACTGTGCCTCTCTAACTAGTATATGTAAATGATGTTCTTCTGATTGGCTTCCATGTATTGTACCTTATTGGAAAAGCACCGCAGGTTGAAACACTTTGAATGGGTGGGGCTCACATGCTGTAGGCTGAATAGGCAGATATGTGTATGCTACTGTATCAGTCAAAAGTTCCAGAACCTCCAGAACCAGTTCCAGTTTTTACTGGTTAATAAAGCAGTTTAATTGTAGTTAATAACCTTAAATGGTAAGCTTCCTGAGGGAAAAGGTAACAAAAACAGGTAAATTTCATGGACAAAATTGTATTTTTCAGGAATGACTGGCGTGGTTAACTTAGTTTTCCTATACCACAGGAAATAAATGAAGCCCTAAATGTTAATTTAAATAATTCCTAGACGTGCCCCATCTTAATTTTTTTTTTACTTTCACCCTCTTCTGTCTGGTTCGTCCACTGGCTGAAGTCTGGAGACTATGCTTCGCTTTCTTAAAATAAATCTATTACTGCGTTATTTTCTTCTAATTTTGGTCTTCATTTCTTGCATTTTCCTTACCATTATTATATCAAATATCAGAATAAGAATCCCTTCATTAATTCATTCATTTATTACGTCATTAATTATTTCATTTGTTCATTCATTCATTCATTCAGTCAGTCTGTTTGTCTTACAATGTGCCCATTATTAGTTCACCCATTGACATGTGACCTTGAAAGCCCTGACCAAGTGTTTGGACAAAGATGTTTTACAAATGTATTCTGGAACAATTCGTAGAATTGTGCAGATTTGATAACAGTGCCAAGATTACATTCTGCAAAAGGATTTGTATCTAAACTGTTATTTGTGATTTATTCACTTAATGGAACTACAAAGGCAGCTTTCTATTGGCAATCAAGAAAAAGTCAATGGGGAAGACGGATGCAGATACACTTAGTCAGAGCACTAATGCATGTGAACGTGTCTTGACTTTCAGTTTGTCACCAAACCAGAGCCCAATCACCCCGAGCCCCTGCAGCCCATGCAGTCCTTGCAGCCCTTTACAAACCCTTCATCCGTGGAGGTAAGACAGCCGTTTTACATGCTGAAAGATAAAGAAAGCTGGGAGTCAAACTTGGGTCATGAAAATAGCAATACAGAATAAATGCTTTATTTTGTCATAATTTTACTGAATTATCTGGCAGGTGCCTAAATAAAAAAAAATCCTGTACAGGGGGTCCTTGCGTTACATCGCACTTACTAAACGTTTTTTTCCCGCTTAGTTTGTGACATAAAAACATGTTTGCACTTGAACTAGTTGGCGATTGGAGCAGACAAATACACTCAGCGTCATACGAGGGAGACTGCCATTGTGCCATTAGCTTTCTTTTGTTTGTGTTGCATTATGGCTCCCAAGCGTAAGGCAGACTCTACAGTAAAGTTCAGGACCTGTTTCACTTCATTAATGCTGTGGGTGTGATCCATGTGTTTATGCGAACTACAATGCATTGCTCCCCATGAAACATGCCACATCCCACAACAAACATGTATGAGAGAGACTCATGTTAACTATATGCGTGGGACTTATTCATATTTAATAAATATATCAAATCATTACATGCATGAGTTCAGAATTATAGCGAAATGAGTGTTACGTCGTGTTAAGAGGATCGGAGCCCTGTCGAAACTCGAGGACCCCCTGTATGTCATTAAAGTAAATAGTCTGTGTCGTACAAAATATATTACCATGTCATCACACAAGACTGTAAGCTTTATGTGGCCTGTCATGGTGATCATTTTAGCCCTTTATATAGAGAAAAAACGTATGATCCTGTCATTACTAATATAGCTCTACTGTAATTTAGTCGTGATTACATTGCTCATTGCTCTATTCTGATTAGTTACGTTAACACGTGCGAAGGTGACGTCAATGCTCCTCGGACCACCGCCACAGACCTTGTCGTTAAAGGGGAACTTTTTAACATGTTCGTGTTCACACGTAGTGGTAGCCCACAAACAAAAAAATAACACTTGGTTTTTGTTCAACGGCAGTGCCAGTTTAACATTACAAAGACGCTTTAATCAAAAACGTGGCTTAATATTAACGCCCCCCGTTTGTGAGAGAAATGGTATATTCCAACGTCATCGCCCGGCAATCAACACAACAGAGCGCTGCCACCCGACACACACGCACAAAAGCTGCAGCAAACTGGGGGCACAGTGTGATATGGAAGGCGCCTTTAAGGACGACAGCCCAAAGTATTTTTAAAAACTAAGTGACTGTCGCGCTGCAGTACGACACGATAAGGGAAAGTGCCGATGATAGGATGAAAAGGTTTCAAGCTGGATGTGTTCGCCTTGCCACTTGCCAAGCTAGTTAGCTATGGCTAGCTAACATTAGCTTGTTAGCTAAGCAAAACAAAGCAAGGGAATGAGAGTAGTTAACGTTCACTTAAGCCTCTTTTGTGTTCTTTACCAGCTTCTGCGGTTCATATGCAGTTAAGAGCCAAAGTCGAGAGGGGGGCTTGCTCTTTTGAGCGAGTCTCTGACTTACTTGAATACATTAATTAACAACGACGCGACACTGACTCTCAAGCTAGCTAGCTCAAAGTAGTAGTGCCATGTCTGACCCAAGTTGCTGGAGTGGAGTAACGAGCAACAAATCCCATTTTGTGACTGGAGCGATGCTTAAGCGGTCCAAAAGGTAAGTAATCTGACTAAAGCTTTAATGCGAAATATGAGGTCTGTGGGTGCTTGGTTTATTTTCTCCTGTGTAACTTTCCCCACGGTCGCTGTCACTGTCCTATTGTTTTGAGTGCTGTTAATATGATTTGTGTTGCATGAGGACATGCCAGCATTACTTACTGTCTTTGAACATAGCTTAGTAAATTGATTAATTTGATTAATGATTGAAGATGCCTAAAAAGTGATAGAATGAAGGCCAGGGCACTTCACACTGACCCTTGATTTTTACTACTTTTTTAAATACACGATTCTAATACACAATCACACAATGAGCATTCTTTAAAAAATAGTGTTGCGGATCCTAAGTTGTTTGTACGAGGGGCTCCATTTATGTAGTGTCTCAGGCCAATTCCACAATACTGTGGTGTATGTAACATGTTTGGTTGGAGCTGGTACTTGTGGGCTTTTGTTGTAATACTGTTTTTTTTAATTGTCATGTATTTTTTGTGTCTCTTGTTTTAGTTGCCGCAGCAGTAATAGGAAAAGTCTTGGTGTTGGGACGCCATCACCTACACGCCCTCTCTCCCCCCTCTCGGTTCACACAGGTGAGAGTCACTGTTAATATGGATTTATGGTTTTGTAAGGAAGTCTTTGTGCTGCCCAGTCCTACACAGAGGTCAGGATCAATTGATTAATGGGCTTTACTAGTTGGAACATTGGCTGTAGTTTGCCAAGCCTAAGTCTTGGCTATGCTCCACGGTCTATGACCTATGTCTCTATGTCCTTGGTTACTGTTACCTTTTAAATTAGCCAACAACCATGTGGTGTCTCAAATCCATACCAATTTGCATTAGCTCTGTACATTTAAAATAATGTCTGAGTTCAGATTTATTCTTAAGAAACATTGCTTCACAAAATGTGTGAAGTCTCTTGTGAAATAGCTTACAATCAACTAATTCCAGTCTCATATAGTAAGGTATTGAGCCAAGAGGTCGATACAAGCCTAAGGTACGATTTGTGTTTGAATATAGCCATATCTGCAGTATACTAATGGGTGTACTGGTCATTATTCAACAGATGACGGATTCCCTTTCTGTTCACATTATTGTAACAAATATTGTGACTGTAACTCAACAGTACTTTGCTTTATTCATGTGCTAAGTTACTTTTCTTCCAGCTGCCAGCAGCCCTCTAGACAGTCCAAGAAATGTATCTGCCATTGCTTCTCTCAACTTCCCTTTTGCCCGCAGGTAAGTAGCAGTTTAGCTACATTTACAGGCTTATGTAGTTGCTTACTGACCGCTTCACCAAGTTGATGTGAAGCATTCTTTGTTAAACCCTTCCTTTTAAGCCAATTAGTAAGCTGATTCTGTTTTGTGCAGCATTTAAATTCTGACAGTATTTTTCTTCACCTCCTTCTCAGCCACCTGGCTCGAGCTGACAGGTAGCAAATATCTCTTTCACTCTGTCGTTTTGCATGAAATTTGTGAAGGCATTTGTAATGATGCAGTGCACAGAAATGCTGCAAAATGATTACCTTTTAAAAGCCATGTAGTTTTCTCACTAGATAATTATTTCATTAAAATATTTTTAAATACATATTTCTCTTCTAATTATTTTAAATACATTTTCATCAAATATTTACTTAATTAGTCGTGCCATCGTGCCAGTCAATTTTAAACATAAAAATTGTGAATCACATTATTTCCAGAACCGTGCAGTCCCACTATCACACGTTGATGAAAATACACCAAAACACATGATTAAAAAAAAAAAATTACACTTGAAATGCATGGTTCCTCCCAAGTGTAATTTTGCCTGTACTGTTTCAATAGTGTTTTTGAGCACGGAATAATAGAATATATGTGTACATTTTTAAAATTTCAGAGCAGAAGGTAGAAGGTGGTCATTGGCCTCTCTTCCATCATCAGGCTATGGCACCAATCCTCCCAGCTCCACGGTCTCTGTGAGTACCATTTTCTTTCCTGTTAATTTGATATTTCTAGGTGATTGAGTTGTGTTAAGAATTTGATTGAGTGAATGTTAACATACTTTTAAAATTAAGAAAAAATTTGTATTTCTCCTAATAAGTTCCCAATAATAAAGGTTTTGTTGTGACTGTGAAAATGACAAGCACTTTTAATTAACTGCATCTGTTATTTTGTTGATGAACAAATTATCTTGCATTGTGTATGCAGAAATCATTCTCTGTGTAAAGGTGTAATGTCTTGTTGCAGTCCTCCTCTTCTTCCCAAGAACGCTTGCACCAGCTTCCATACCAGCCCACACAGGATGAGCTCCACTTCCTGTTCAAACACTTCCGTAGCTCTGAGAGCATGACTGATGAGGATGGCAGAACCTCATCGTTCATACGCCCACGGTCCCGTAGTCTTAGGTAATTTTTCAAGCTGCATACACAAAAACTGATTTAAAAATGTTCTCCACTTAATGGAGAGTTCAGCCATATTAAGCCACCTTAGCTGTAATTGTTGTATTTTTAATGTTCTGAAAGCATTTAATTTGTAAATTTAATCCATAATAAAATACACCAATATGACCAAAAATAGAACTGTTTAAATTTGTGTAGCACGTCAGTCTGTTTTAATGCTCTTATATTGCTGAATCTTGCTGTAAATTAATCTGCATTTGCTAGAAGCTCTTAGTTTGCCTGTAGTGTTGCTCACTGTTTTTAAGGATTCAGCAGCTCTCTGTAAATTAGATTTACTCCCACACACAACTTATCATGCAGATATACAAACTCCCAACGATCCCTACTCATGTTTACTAGTGTTATACACTACAATTGGGTCATTTATGTGAGTTTGGCTCACTGTTTATATTAAATTCTTAAGTCTTTTATAAAATATTTTGTATTTGCACTAAATAATTTTCAGATGATCTCATTTGAGATGATGCACAGATGTTTTGGAGAGCTTAAAGAAAATCCAGATAAAAATAATGTATTTTCTTTTACAGTCCTGGAAGAACAAGTGGCTCATTTGACAATGAAACTGTGATGATGAACCATGTTTACAAAGAAAGATTTCCTAAGGTATAAATATCAAATTATCAAAATAAAAAGTTAAAAAGATCATTTGTCATTTCGCTATACATTTGTGTTAATCTCTCCTTCATTTTACAAGTGTTCTGTTAAAGTCAGACGCAAGTCATATTCAGACACTTGCTTTATTTAGATGCCACAAATGATAACTTTAGTCATTAGTATTGTTGCAAAGCCATTGTTGGCAGTTATGGGACATCTGTGGCAAGAAGTAATTTTTTTGTTTGTTTATTATTTACTTTTGGTTCAGTTTTCATCTATTCCACCATTTTCATTCTCTAAGCTTACAAGAGACGTTCTGATGGACTAGCCATTTTAAATTCATACATTTTCTGAAGTGTCTGAATATTAGTTTCCTCTCCCTGTAAATTTGCTGCTGTTTTTAAGTGGTTAGTATATTTATATTCATGTATTTGTCAGTACAGTTAGGGTACATTTTTATGCAGACTTTTGTTTACTGCTAATTTTTAATTGATTGTTATACCTCAGGTAAGATTTTGAGTTACTGTGTGCAGGCCACGGCTCAGATGGAGGAGCGCTTGCTGGATATCATCACACACTTCTCACCAGATAGCACTTTGCCTCTTGGAGACGGAGTGTTGGGCTTCATCCAGCACCAGCTGGTGGAGCTGGCTAGAGACTGTTTGGACAAATCTCTGAAAGGCCTGGTTACCTCTCTCTACTTTATTGAGCTGCAGGAGAAATTGGACAAGCTTCTGCATGAGGTAAGATCAATCACATTATTTTTTATTTTTAGGCATTTTGTTTTCACTTGAATCAAACATGCCTAGTTCCAAATGCTGTCTTTTTCATATTGAGCATTTGTTACTCAATCTGGAGGCCTTCTTAAAGGCATATTATTTGGAAAATATAGGTTTTATTTTTTTCTTGAAATTAAAGATGAATTGGTGCCATAGAAAAAACAGATGTTACTGTAGGTAGTTATTCTCCTGGTATCTGATAACAATGAAAGCCAATGGAGGTTTAGTGGCGGTGGTCGCCGTGGAGCGGTTTAATGTCAGACAATTTTCTTGGACCACAAATAAAATTATACGACCAACACAAACTGTTGTATTTTATAAATATAATAATAAATGTGAATCCACTGTATAATTATGTCTATGTATATGTATATCTGTATATGTATGTCCTCCTGAAATGCGGCAACATTGGGAGTAACGTCCTCCTCTGCCCCTTGCGCTCTGGTCGCTATGGTAACGCGTAAAACGTTCCTTTCAAAATACGTTTTCAGTGCTGCTGTGGTAATCTCAGGGTTTTCTTGAACATAGTTGATGTCTTGAACATAATTAGATGCTACGGATTGAGATTGTATTTCAAAAAAATAATAATTTGCATGGTCTGCTGATTAATCACTTTGCTGTTCCTACGTACAATCTAGCAAGGCAGTTTCACAAACGGACTTGTACCTAGGGTGGCATCTTAAGACCATGTTTAAAGTCACTGAGCTCTTCAGTATGAAACATGCCAGTGTTTGACTAGAATCTTCAGATTTGATTCTTTATTATAGCTCTAATTCAGTGGTTCTTAACCTGGGTTCGATCGAATCCTAGGGGTTCGGCAGAGCCTCCGCCGTGGAGGTCCGGACACACCCAAATTATCATGTAAATTCGTGCTGACATGCCCCGCTTGGCCCTCACTGGCTGCAGATGATCATGCTACACTGCTTGGCCAAATAGTGCTGTTTGTTAATATTTTAATCCATAATAACTATGTCGGGCAAAAGAAGTAAGTGGTCGGACAAATATGTACAACATGGATTCACATGTATCACGGAAAGTGATGGGAGTGAGCTTCCTATCTGCATGATTTGCAACTCTAGTCTCGCACCGGCAGAATTGTGTTGGTTTTGTTCTTTGAACAAGGTGATGT
>JBBIGC010000039.1:13990785-14015686 GCA_037576955.1 Lepidarchus adonis
AAAGAGGGGTTCGGTGAATGCGCATATGAAACTGGTGGGGTTCGGTACCTCCAACAAGGTTAAGAACCACTGCTCTAATTTATTAACGGACTTTAAATTGGCTACATCAAGTTGTTATTCGCTTGCTGTGGCACAGATCACTAGCTGCTGTGATTCACTGCTGTGCATTTTGTGGTTGGTTCATGTCAGTACCAGGCGGAAACAAGCAGAACAAACCCCTGCTGTCACAGAGAGGGGAAGTAATGTTGCTGTGCCTGTCACCAGCTTGTGCCAACTTGCCTCATCTCATTGTCTGATCCTGATGATTGTTTGTTGTTGGGGGTTTTTTTTTGTTGTTTTTTAGGCAACAGCAATGGGTTCATTCAAGACCCGCTTCTAATAAATATTACAATCACTCACAATGAAAATCTTTTTTTTGCCAAGGTAGAAGATCATGGTGGTTTTTGGGAGGGGGTTTCCCTCTGTGTCATCCCAGCCTGTGGCACAGGGCTCTGTTTGGAAATGGAGAGCTCCTGTTTGGCTGGAATTTCATCTGTACGACTAGAGAGCCTTAGTTTCTATAGCAACTCCTACGCCCACCTCCTGGGTTGTGTGCAGACAACCCCAGGCAGGACTCATCGTTTGCTGTCAGATTGCAGGGCTGGTATGGACATTATGCACAGAGCTAAGCTTATTAAAGTGTTTCCCACATCCCTGAGTCACTGGGTCCGAGTATGCAGTTACTGGATTTTCAGAACATCTAATAACTACTGCCTTTGTACTCTGTCCTACCCTTCCAGCCATATACTGTATCTCACGTTACACTTCATCAAATAATTGCATGATCTTATGCATTCCTTTTTTGTTGGCATTTGTAAGCATAATTTAAAAAGCAATTTTTTTTTTCACAACACCAGGTTCTTGCATATTGCATTAATTTTTTTAATAATCTCTAACTATAATTGCAAGGAAGAGTCTTTTTGATTGAGATGGCTTTTTGCTACTTGGAAGTTATATCACCAATAAGCATCCATGTTGTGCTAGTGGCTTGATATGGACTATGTATTTTTTAGTTGGGTAAGTCAGATGAATTGCCAGATATGAATCACTCCTTTAAAACCGCTGGGAGGAAATTGCTCATTTTTTGATGTGATCTTTTATTGTAATTTTTTTTTAGCTTTCCCCATTTGCCCTCCAAGACATAACAACAGGCTTCTGTTATACTGATCTGTTAGGGCAGCTCTTTTCCTACTCGATTAACCATCTAGCTGTTGTAATTTTAGATTCATGTTCCATTTCTTGCTGTGTAAGAAAGCTGTTGTAAGCTTCAATTAAATCAGTCACAGTACAAATGAGAATTTAGGCTGCGTATCTGAAAATGTACAAAAAGCGCCACTTATGACTACCCACAGTCACCAAATTGCCTCTCCAAAACCTCTCTTAGAAAAATGCTCTCTTCTGTATTTTATTGATTATTGGTTGAGGCATTAATCTTATTTATATCTTTTTTAGGCATTGGAGCGCTCAGAGAGTGAAGAGGTTACAGTCATCACCCAGCTTGTGAAGAAGATTCTTATTGTCATATCTCGCCCTGCAAGACTTCTGGAATGCCTGGTAAGACATACAAAAGTACTGAACAGATGCACTCAAGTACGACCAAACGTTTGAGGCCAGGGTCTGTTCAAGCTGTTTCAGTGATTTTGATGTTTTGATCTGCATTGACAGGAGTTTGATCCTGAAGAGTTTTATCATCTACTGGAGGCAGCAGAGGGTCATGCTAAAGTTGGCCAAGGCATTAAAACCGACATACCCCGTTACATCATCAGTCAGCTGGGCTTAAATCGTGACCCTTTAGATGGTATAAGAGTAATGATTTAACATGCAGTGCATTCATGCACACACCAAAATCCATAACAGTCTTAGTTGTTTTTCTTTTTACTTCTTTTTCAGAGGTGAGTCAGCTAGAGGAGCACTATGATTCTGGACCATCCCTCAATGTGGATACTGAAGACTCAGAAGTAAGTTATTTTGAGGGGTCATTTTGCAAGACACAGTGAATCATAAACAGGGAATCAGTAATGCCAAGACCTCTGTTCTTGCTGCTTTTATTTCCAGCAGATTAAGTCTGGGCTCACCCCACCTCGAAGGAAACCGCTGGAGAGTGACTTTGAAACCATAAAGCTGATCAGTAATGGAGCTTATGGGTAAGCAGGTCATCTCTGAATACATGGCATGGCACTAGCACAGTATATGCAGCACAAACCTTGTTTCCAAACGTACAGCACGTTACACCACTTAGAATTTGCTTGTCATTAGAATGTCTTTTCACCATGTATTTTACTAATTCTGCATCTGTTAACTTTCAGGGCTGTGTATCTGGTGAGGCACAAAGAAACTCGCCAGAGGTTTGCTATGAAAAAGATTAACCGGCAGAACCTGATTCTGAGGAATCAAATCCAGCAGGTGTTTGTGGAGAGGGACATCCTGACATTTGCAGAAAATCCATTTGTTGTCAGTATGTTCTGCTCCTTTGAGACACGTCGGCACCTCTGCATGGTCATGGAATACGTGGAAGGTAACTTGCAGGCAAATCAACTTTGAAAATGTTGTAGCAATGCAGGGTTTTGTTTTATTAGACACTTGATTCCGCCACCTGCGAAGTAGAAAGAGCTACAATAACTAAATCAGTTTTGAAATGGAAAGAAATCCTTAGAGGTGTGCCCTGATAGGAGCTTAAATTTACACACCTGCACTATATGTTGTTTTATAACTGCATCGCTGTTAATTTGTAATGATATCTTGGCTTGAAGAAAAAATAGTGTGACCAATTGCACAAACATTTTTTTGTGGCATTAAAAATGATCTATTTGGAATTGCTATTAAATATTATCTGTGACCATATATAATGCAGTTTGTCATGTGACAAACAGGTGGTGACTGTGCCAATCTGCTCAAAAACATGGGCCCACTGCCAGTTGATATGGCCCGAATGTACTTTGCGGAGACTGTTCTGGCTTTGGAATACCTTCACAGCTATGGCATAGTACATCGAGATCTGAAACCTGATAAGTATGTTAAGAATATTCATAACTTTTGTGCAGTATTTATTGTATCGGCTATTTAATTTAACTGACTTGATTAAATGTTTTAAAAACTTGCAGCCTCTTGATAACCTCAATGGGGCACATTAAGCTGACAGACTTTGGGCTCTCCAAGATTGGCTTAATGAATATGACGACAAATCTCTATGAAGGCCATATTGAGAAGGACACCAGGGAGTTTATTGACAAACAGGTTAGAGAGTACTTTTACTTCATGTACTTTTTTATACTACGTATATACTCCATGTTGAGTTGTTGGTGTTTTGATTGCTATGTATAATCTGGGTCATAAAATTGACCTATATACAATAATTGAGCTTAAAGACCTGTTGGGTATAGATCATCAGTTTTTGTTAATTGAATCCTTAGGTATGTGGAACACCTGAATACATTGCACCAGAAGTTATTCTACGACAGGGTTATGGTAAGCCAGTAGACTGGTGGGCCATGGGAATCATCCTCTATGAATTTCTGGTGGGCTGTGTGCCCTTCTTTGGAGATACAACAGAAGAACTTTTTGGTCAAGTAGTCAGTGGTAAGTCCAGATCTCTCAGTATTATAAATTAATTTTAGTTATTAAATAACTGAATTGGATGTCATTGTGTCTAATCCACTTTGCAGATGAGATTATCTGGCCAGATGGAGATGATGCCTTGCCAGTGGATGCCCAGGACATGATTACACGTTTACTGAGACAAAGTCCCCTTGAAAGACTTGGAACAGGTGATTTAGTAGCTTGCAGTATCCAAATATATACCTTATGCCATTAATTGCCCATCTCATATCAATTGTGTGTGGGTGTGGGTGGTGGTGGTGTGAAAAGTGTTTGCACCCCCCACCCACGTTTGTCACACTTGAATGTTTCAGATCATCAAACAAATTTAAACATTAGTCCAAGACAATACAAGTAAACACAATAATTTTATTATTAAGGGAGAAAAAATCCAAACCTGCATGACCCTGGATAGAAATGCTCTTTTTAATGCATCAACATACACCAAAGGAGTAAATGCATTGGAGAGGTGACTTCTGGCAAGACCACACTGACGGTGCCTTAGCACAGTTCACTATTAAGCCCCAATCTCACCCACTAATCCACATGAACTCTTATTTAACACCTAACGGTGAATAAAACAAACATCTTAGCAAAAACAGAATGAATTGAATGAGCAGATGAGCACACACCCCTTCTCTCCCCCTGCAAGCATGTGCTCATCACGTGGCGCTTGCTATCACCATAAAGCATTTAGTAGGCATCAACTGCATTCCACGTATAACAAATAGTAAATATGCGCACATTATATGTCTTTTTTTTTTTTTCTTTTTTCTTTTTTTTAAATAAATAATTTTTTGTAATTCGATGACCCCATGTATTACACACAGTCAAGAAAAAATATGTGAACCTTTTGGAATTTCATGGTTTTCTGCATTAATTTGTCATGAAATGGGAATTTGTCAGAAAAGGGTATTGACCAATATAATGTGCCTAAAATAATAAAAAAAAAATAACTGGTCTTTTTTGAGGATAACCATAAACAACTCATATTGCTAGTGGAAAATGTATGTGAACTAGTTGATCATCTCTTGGCAGCAATAACCTCAACCAGGCACATTTCTGTAGCTGTGGATCAGACCTGCACATTGTTCAGAAGGAATCTGTTCCCATTTCCCCTGGCAGAACTGCTTTGGCTCTGTCATATTTTTTGGACAGATGTATACTTCAAATCATCTCTATTGGGTTGGGGTCTGGGCTCTGACTTGGCCACTCCAAAATGTGGATTTTGTTTTTTTGAAGCTATTCTGTTGTGGTTTTGGGTCCTTGTCCTGTTCAATCACCCAACGTCTATACTTTTTTTCGGCTGGCGTACATGCATTCTCACATTATCCTGAAGAATTTTTTGATAATCTTGGGAATTCATCTTCCCCCTGAATGATTGTTCTTCACCATACTTTAATGTTGGAATGGCGTTTTAAACTGTAGACTGGTGAATTTGTAACCTTTTCCAGCTTTAAAATCAACAATTTTTGTCGCTAGAGCCTCTGAAACCTGAGGTATGAGTCACATAGTGTATTCTTCTCAAATATTGGAATGATTTTTATCAGTCAAAGTAGCTCTGATACAGTATACCTGGAAAAGTAACTTTTAAAAAAGTTAACTAAAAAATCAGTGCTTGTAATATTCCGTGGTAGATTCTTAAGTACAAGCATGCATTGGCTATTTGTTTTGTTTTTGGGTTTTTTGTGCATTTTCTACTTAACTTACCCATTTTAAAATCCTCCTGCAACATTTAAATGGGGTCAAAATTTAGCTTTAATTAAACAATCCAGTTTATTCCATTTCTTCTTTTTGACCTGTTCCTTGGCCATCTGGTCTGTGCCTCTGCTTTTGGTGGTAACTGTAGTGTTGCTTTAACATTATTTCTGGAGAGCATACAATTTTTCTTGTCATGCCTCACTTATTTTTCTGGTTGGGGTGCTGGTATGCACAGGCCTGCAGTTCCTATGATGAAAATGTGGGACTCTTTTTGCTTCAATTGTCTGCTCTTGGGTCCTGAACCTATGGCATTTGTAAATTATTTTATTATTAAAGACTCCTAATCAACCTTAAAGAGTTCTCTAAATTGTGGCATGTTGACACCACACTTGTCAATAGCAAATGGAACATCAGAACCTAGATGTCAAATTTAAATAAGACCCGATTCTACCTGCACTTCCGCCGACAGGAAGTTCTAATCAATGGCATCTAATCTGGAAATGTATAAATGTAAGAATGTAAGTGAGTGGTCTGTTTTTTGGTTTGTTTAAATCATGAAAATGTCTGTGTATGTTTTGTTTGGATATTATCTTTTAAATTTATTTTGCACTATTGTGCCTAAATGTATTTAATGCTTTTACTAATTATATTAATATCTTTATGTTCTGAAATATGTTTAGGGGGAGCAACAGAGGTCAGACAGCACACATTTTTTATTAGTCTGGACTGGAATAGTCTGCTGCGTCAAAAAGCGGAATTTATCCCTCATTTAGAAGGAGAGGATGACACTAGTTATTTTGACAGTGAGTAGCTCGGATGATATTTTCCACTACATTTTCTGTAGCTCTTTTAAGGACTAATCTGTTATGACGCTCTGTGCTTTTGTGACTCTTATTTGTTTCATTAACCCAGCTCGATCTGATCGGTACCATCATTTGGCTTCTGATGAAGATGATGAAACAAATGATGATGAGTCTTCCCTTGAAATTCGTCGCTTCTCCTCTTGGTCAAATCGTTTCAGCAAGGTTGGTCTTACGCAGCATCACTGAAAACAGAGCAGACCTTTTTGTGTCCTGTAAATCAAATCAGCAAGGCCTGATTTATTCATTGGTTTCAGATTATAGCATATTCGTGTTTTTTAGGTTTATAGCAGCACAGAATATCTGGCCACACCATCCAATCTGAGTTTCTCATCTGATCGGAGTCACAGTGAAGAACATGATGATCGTGTAGAGGGCCGAGAGAGCCACTCCCCTGGAGAGATGCGCAGACAGAGCAGCACTGGTGCACAGGATAATAGGAGACTCTCTGGACAGAGAGCATGGTCAGTAGCAGCAGGTTCTTTGTGTTCTTCCTAATGCCTTTGCTGGACTCTCTAAATCGGTTCATGAACATCACCTATTGGTAGAAATAAATACTGTACTAATCCTCTCAAATTGCACAGATACCATCAAAATCTTTTTTTTCTTTATTCCCTTTAGTAATACCTTTTGTAGAGTTTTCTTTAAAGTCATAATGTAGACCATACTTAAATCTGTATTGAATAATACATTATGAATAATGCACAATAATATTTTATGGATTATCACTATGTCCTGATGAATGTAGGAGCATCCCTAAAACCTTGCAGTCATTAAGAATACCAAACTTTATGAAAATGCACAATTCTGTAAATTGTGAATGTCTATTTGCCTTAGTATTGTGGAGCTAATATCTTGATCCTAGCATAGGAAAGTAATCTTGCTCAATATGCCACAAACAGGATAAAATTGCATTAATGCAGTTGTGAGCTAAATTTCAAGCTGTGCTGTATGAACATGTAGCATGCAAAGATATTACTAGACAGGTGTGGAACTCGAATCTGCTTGTTAGTTGTCATTTCTTTTATTCCAGGACATGTGGTTTTTCATTTGTACTTTAGGTAGATAAAAATAAATCTGTTCCTTTGTTACTTTGCATTTTGCAAGTGATTTTAGTGGTATTGAAGCTATTATCTGTGATCCTCTCAAACTCTAATAATATGTCACTTTGTAATAGCTTGCGCCCTCGAGCCTCTTCCAGCTCATCCCAGCCTGACAGATGTATCAGCCCTCTGGTGGTGAGCAGCACCCACAGCCTGGAGGCCATGCCACGCTTTGCATTGTCCACAGATGATGAAGGTCAGTAGTCCTCTTTACCTCAGTTTCTTGCTGTTTTAGGCTAGCTATCACGATGGTGGTAGTAATAATGAGAATACAGCTTATTTCAGTTTTTTATCACTAATTTGGAAAACTTCCATACTGTCTTATGTTGAAGGAAGAGAATTATATCATATACTGCTTTAAAATTGGGAAAAACGATGTTACATTTTGATATGTTTAATAAAGCTGGGCAACACAATGATAAATAATTGCAAAATTAGTTTTTCTCAATATAATTATAAAGACATCGTCAATATAACATCAATACAACTCATTCCATCCATGTTTTTACAGTCAACATGAAAAGCCAATGTGTATAGCATTGCACAGAGCCAATCAGGTGGCTGGAGTAGAATTACAGCCACATGATGTTGGGTTGACACACAGTGCAGTGCAGAACATTGGATTAAGATTTTATTTTATTATATATAGTCAAGTCAATTTTATTTGTATAACGCTTTACAACCGACGTCACGAAGCAGCTCTGAGCCCACAATGAGCAAACCAAAGGCATCAGGCAAGGACATTGTAGAAAGAAACCTTGAAAGGAACCAAGGCTCAGAAGGGGAACCTCTGTATATACCCATTTTATATATTTAAAATGCAGTTGTATAATGTACAACTTCTGTCCAAAAAAATAATAATATTAAAATTGATATCTTTACATCTCACTGAGGAATATAAAGGAACGTGTCTGTGTGGGTTTTTTTTGTGGTAACTGTAGATCAAAAAAGATCCCCATCTGATCCGCCCATATTGTCCAGTCCTAATTGGTCATAATTCGGGGATAAGTGGGAAATTGTTTGCAGATTACATGAATAGATGTTCAAATGTATTATGTTTAATGTTGACTGAAACACAAAATAATTATTATTTTTATTCTTTTGTAGCAGAGGTGGTTGTGTCCAACTTACGACGAATAAGACTGCGTAGCAACAGTACAGGAACAAAGCACTCGTCTCCAAGGGAACATAGCAGTCCACGATGTTTTGGCAACCAGCTTGAGACCCCTGACAGACAGCGTCTCTCTCCAGGGGGCAAAGTGCCGAAATCCGCCTCCATATCAACACTGTCCCTCATCATTACTCCTGGTGAGACACCAACCAACTTTAATCCAGCCTTAGCCTTATGTGTGATCCCTTAAAAAGAAAACAAGCATTTGAAGCACCTTGATTGTGGTATACTTAGTGAATATGCTTGTTTCACCCAGTACTATTGGTGAAATTGAAGTTTGAGTTTACTCATGTAACAGTTCAACATTTCTCTTTTTCCCTTTGTTCCATCCTATCCAGATGATATGAGTGGAGGTCTTCAGCCCAGCCCTGTTTCTCCACACTCCATCTCCTCTAACCCTTCATCTCGAGATTCCTCCCCTAACAGAGACCTGTCCCTTAGCATCAGCTGCCTTCGTCCACCCATCTTCATACACAGCTCAGGCAAGAAGTACGGATTCACTCTCCAGACCATCCGTGTGTACATGGGCAACAGTGATATCTACACAATCCACCACATGGTCTCGGTGAGCAGCTTGTAGCAATGTTGCAAAAAAATGAATGCACAAATTCACAATCCTGATGTCTCAGCATTTTTTTTCATATGACTTAATGTCCCTGAGGCTTGATAATTATGTGCATTTATAAAGGCTCAGTAATAAATTTGCTAGTTGGAATCTAAAAAAAATTGCTGGCCAACTATTGCTGGAATTCCATCACAATCATTACATTTAGCAATGCAGTTTGTTCAGTCCTTCTCAAAGCATTATACATGGTCTTTTGATATTTTTTTGGGTCTTTAAAAAGAATCTTTCTTTGTTATTGTGTAACCTCAACTAAGTTAATACAGTTAAATTTTGTTATAACTGAACAAATTGTCATTTAGGTCATATCTATGTTTCCTCATACAGAGCCCATTAGGCAGAGCAGGTTACTTTGAGTTCTTCTACAACATGTATTGACATGTTTTTGATTTGGCCTGCACCAAAAATAGAACTGGTGTGCAGATTTTTTTGGCCTTTTAAAACTCCGAGCCGCTTCTTAAATGCACTGTTGTGTTTCTGGTGGAATTGCAACCATTTGCTACATTCAGGCATTATTGACATAAAGCAGCATAGCCAAGTCCAGTGGAATCTCATGGGCGCTCTCCTGATTTTGTTGTCAGGTATGTTTGTGCTGTTGCAAGTGGCTGGCTTGATTTAATCTCCCTCCACAGTTTAGCAAGTGAAAGGTGCACCTTGCCAGTATAAACCGTGTAATAGAAATGATTTATAATGAGTTTATTTTGCTAATTTGGAAACCTTTTTATAGAGCGTGGAAGAAGGTAGTCCTGCACATGAAGCTGGCCTGAGAGCAGGAGACCTGATCACCCATGTGAATGGAGAGTCGGTGCAGGGTCTGGTGCACACTGAGATGATGGAGCTTCTTCTCAAAGTAAGACATTGAAATGACTTGTAAAATCTGGGCTGATTATACATGAGACTGTTCTGTTTCTTTCTTGATTTCTTATCTGTTCTGAATGGGTATTTTGACTGCATGTTTACTCAATAAAAATACTGCTTTACAGAGTGGGAACAAAGTTGCCTTGCAGACAACTGCTCTTGAGGATACAACCATAAAAATTGGGCCAGCGCGCAAAACGAGCTATAAGGGCAAAATGGCTCGGCGAAGCAAAAGGAGCAAAAGAAAGGACAATCAGGACCGGTAAAGAAGAGTTCCATTACATCCTGTTCACACTGGCTTGAGTTACTGAATCAATAAGTTTCATGTCAGGACTAATGACCTGTTGAATGATGGGCAATTCATTTGAAGAACTAATAAAGCTGTAGTTTATTTTTCCCCAGACGACGAAGCGTGTTGAAGAAGCTGTCTAAGCAGAGCACTGTGATGCACAGCAGCCGCAGCTTTTCCTCTGGCCTTCATCACTCCGTATCCTCCAGTGAAAGCCTTCCTGGTTCCCCTACACACAGCTTGTCCCCAGGCCCCTCTACACCCTGCCGCAGCCCTGTCCCAGACCACTGTGCTGGTAAACATTTCACAAACCTATTTGATTTTGATTCTCACTCCCTCTCTCGCCCCCCATTCTCATTCAAAAGAACTTGGCAGACCAACTTGACTGTGGAAAATATGAACAAATGTTGAATTTGATGCTTGCAGCGCAATCGGGACCAGGGCAAAATAGGTATTTCTGCATGCACTAAAACTGTGATAGGAACTTGACTGGTTTGCTGATTCTTACTGAAAATCTAAGGCACATCAAGAAGAGGAGAATTGGGACAACATTAACCATTGACTGTTGAGTGAACGAAGCCTTACATCAAAAAAGGGGGCCAAAATTGCAGGCATCAAAATCTCCATTTGTTTGTTTCTACAGGATTGATTTAAGCTGGTCATTGGAAATTTTTCCTTTGTACATTTGGCAGTTAAATAAACATTTTAGAGAATTATCGAAAGCACACATTCTTGTTTTTATTATATTTTTACAAACTTCTTTGCCTTTCTTTTTGTATAATTTCAAGAAATATATGGCTATATTATTTAAAAAACAATCAATCCATAAGCAGTGTCAGCAGTATTTTTCATTTTTTTCTTTAATAACAACCTTATGTAAATTTGTCCATGTAGATGCAAACCTCCCCCAAAGTGCCTCCTCCTGCTCCAGCTCCCCAAGTTCCCCAGCAGTCCAGATGAGGCCAAGCTCCCTGCATGGTCTTGGTCCTAAATTGAGTGCCCAACGCTACACTAAAGTAGGCAGAAGAAAGTCCACCAGCAGCATCCCTCCATCTCCACTGGCCTGTACATCCTCACCCCAGGCCCTGTCTCCCCAACACTCACCTTCCCCCTTGCCCAGCATCACAAAGACCCTTCACTCTTTCCATGGAAAGACACTGTCTCCACCGACCATCGTCCGTCATGGGGTCCGTCCCCGTGGCGGTGAGCATCCTGTCTCTCCATTGTTGAAGAGAGTACAGTCTGCTGAAAAGCTCTCCGGGGTCTTTCATGGAGACAAAAAGGCCCACGCCACACGCAGACATACTCTTGAGGTCCCTCACTGTGAGGTGGAGGTGGGAGGGGACTATGGGGAGGCAGACGGGTCTTACTCGATTGATCATGTCAGGCTAGTTGGACAGAAGCTGCTACGTGATTGGTCAGGAGATCGCATGGAGCAGATTGTGGTGATGCGGAAGTTGAATCTGTCTGAGCGCCGTGACTCTTTCAAAAAGCAAGAGGCTGTTCAGGAGGTGAGTTTTGATGAGCCAGATGACCAGAGAGCCGGGCAGATCGCTGCCTCATCTGCTATGGCTTCCGCGCTATCCACTGGCACCCAACTGAAACACAAAGTAGAGTGGGTCACTGCAGGCTCACAGTCCGGAGATGAATGTGTGGTCAGGAGACTCCCCCTGGTGCCCCAGATTGCTGTGCAAGGGTCTGAGAGTGAAGAACTGGAGGACTGGCAGCCATGTTCAGATGATGAGGATGAGGAAAATGAGGTAAATTCATCAGAGGACTTGCAGACAGAGGCCAAAGGAAGGCCAGAAAATGCTTCCAAAAAGACAGACAGCTCATCAACATCAAAGAGCACTGTTCACGGTACTAATACTGAAGCTTCAACTTTAAGTCCAAGGAAGGGGAAACCTAAAGAGAAGTAAATGGGCAAAAGGTTCATGTTTCTTTGAAAAACCTGATCTACACTCGAGTGTAGACAAGAAAGTGGTCTATACCCATCTCTTCCTGCTCCTGCTGAAGAAGTTGTTTCCACAGAGGGTTCAAAGAGCAGCTGGAATGGAATGCTAGTTAGCATTTTGTAAATGTAACTTATGAAATGAAGCTAGATTTTTACTGGGAATGTTTTTAACTTTTTTAATGTGTTTTGGAATTCTAATGATTGAGAAGGAGAAACCTGATGGTAGTCAGCCTGTCTTTAACCTACCAGAGGTGAAGACTTTATGAAGATGAATTTTCAAGCAGAATGTTTGTGGAGGGGGTCGCTAGCATAGCAAATGGTCTCTTGGCTTAGTGTGATGAGTCATAATTATGGCTTAAAGGGTTTAAAAAACCACAAGTACATACATAAAACATCTGCATTTTTCGACTAAGGACATTTCATACATATTTTGTGGTAATACCAGCTAGTCTAGTGTGTTCTTATGGCTTCAAGCACAGATTATTAGTGTTATTATTTTAATGAATTTTTCACAAGATTTTCACACTTCATTATGCACCATCTGGCCTCACATTGATGAGTATTTTGGCTCAGGGCTTTTGGCTTGGGAATTTCACTGTTCATTTCACATTTTGGAAATGTTTGGCATTACCTACAAATGTTATGTTTGTATAGTTACTGTCACTGGATAGTGTAGTGCAGCAAAGTTAAACCTGGTGATCAATTTTAACCTTTTTTTAATCCATTATCCTGATCTAACTGTTGTATATTTTCAGACTCTATGCTGACTGGAATACTGCAGAGCATTTACATTGTTGAGCTTGAACATGAGACACACTTCAAGTTGCACTTTTAAAAGGGGTGTCCAAGGTTTACTGTTGTGTCCTGAAGATGATCGCTTTAAGTCACTTTAAAAGACTTCAAAAGCAAGGGATCACTGAGGATAATAGGTATTCATACAGACTATTATTGCATATTTATTCATCTATATATATACCCTGCTAGAAATTCCCTTTCCATTGCAAATTTCACACAATTTCCTATACTGGGTTTTTTGTTGTTTGTTTTAAGTAATTTGATCTCCTTAATTTATGCATGTGGATATAATGTGGTTTCTACACCATATTTTCTGTTCTCCACAAATTATCTAACTACCTTTTTGTATAAGGCAATGTTTACATTTTTTTAATCAACTTGAATTTTTATTGCGCAAAGGCTCAAAATGTATGCACCACGTAAGTTTTAATGTTCTCATTACTACTGAACGTTCAGTATGTGTGAAACAACACATTGGGAACAATGCACAAGCTTCCTGTAAAGATTCAGTGTTTGAAGGAAAGTGGTTCAATGGCGCAATTTCACAAATTGTCTTTGCTTAGAACTGGACGTTGTTGTGTTTTACAGAGTTCAAGGAATTTGCCTTGTTTTTCAAAGAAGAGAATCGTTTACTCTTCAGCAGTTCTCTTCAAGAATCCCAAAAGACAGTATTTTTGTTGCATGGTACTAAAGTTGACTGCAAATGCTGTTTATTTTCTAATGAGTTATAGGATAAAAACAATAGGTGATAGAACACTTGCTATGAAAGGTCAATTTTTTTTTTTGCTTCTTTTTTCTGATTGAATCCACCTTGGTACTTTGGAGTCTCTCTTATACCGTTTTAGTACATAACTGCATATTGCTACTATATTTGGTGCTACTTAAGTCCGTAATGCATTCCACGTTTGACAGCGGTTAATGTCTTTTACCCTTAAAGGCTAACTTTGAGACCTTCTGATATTTGCATGCTGCATGTACTGTATGGTGAGCAACAAATGCTCACATGGTATTCTCAGTGCAATGTGCGTCTCTTGGTCCGATCTAACTAAGCCTTTGACTTTCCGTGAAACTTTGCAGTGGATATGATCGTAATATCGTTTACCTTATTGGACGTGTTTATTTTAATGTTCAGTTGCTCACTTTATGTTGTGAATATAAAGTGTTTGGTCTTTCTTAACTAGCTGTGTAGCACCTGAACCTCCTTTTAAAACATTCTGATGAAGCAGTGGTCAATAGTTTCTGCTTTGTTTGATCCCTTCCAGTTCTGGTCTTAATGAACTTGAAAGTTCGGAAGATGACCAGCGCAACCTGTTTTTGTAACTTTATATGCAATAGTGATGTTTCTCTTCCTCCGTTTCTTGAGAACTATTGGGATTGTTGTTTTCTGGTCTGTACTGGTTTGTAAAAAATAACACTTTTATATATATTTTGTAATGTTGTTATACCTGTTTGCCAGCCTAATCAATGTTTTGTAATAAATCCTGTGTTGGCTCCAGAAACTGAGTGTTCTTCCTTCCTTGTTATTCAGTGGGGGCTCATACACTGGATGATTCAAGACTTTGTCATGTGCACAGTACAAGAAACAGTTACACTGTCCAAGAAAATTCTTACTTTGCTACGGTAGTTTACAAAGTTACAATCCGCTGAGTAATGAGGCTGTGTACAGATTACGGATTCACAGAATGAGTATCGGATAGCAGTTGTGATAATAAAGTGCATTGTGCATTACTGCCACCAGCAGGTAGAGGGCAGTAATGGATATTTCACAATATCATGGTGTTTTGGGCTCATACTAAAGTGCAGTGCATCAATGTAAACAAAGGGCAGTTTGGCAGCAGATCTAAACTGAGACAATAAAGTCCAAGCAGATGTTTGTTCAGTTATTAATTTCTCCAAGCTGTTATAAAGTTCAACTTGTTTGTCCTAGTTCTGAAGTTTTCTTGTAGACTTTCAGATACACACCTGGAGCACTTGAAGAAACTCCTTTTGAATTTTTTACAAGCAATGATTGTATAACTGCTGGCTTCACTAAAAATCCAATGAACAACTTCTGATCGCAGTGGTAGTCTCATCTGGGAGAGGGGTGGGGGAAGCTAAATTAGAGATTGTTTCTTCAGTGTCTTTGGGTTCCTGTCCACTGTTGCATCAAGAACAGCCAGTAGCATCGTTTCCTCTCTTGGCCTTCTAAGAAAATGATCAGTTCAGCCCCCAAGTTGCAGTGTTCCATTTGTAGGAGTTAATATTTAACTTGCACTCTGTGTTCACTGTTTGATTTTGGATGAGCTGAACTGTGTACTTGGGTACATTCTATTCCAACCAGAGCTCTGTCCATCCACCAGTTTCAAATCCTTTGGCTTTCTTTGTAGAAGAACATATAGCAGATGCCTTAAATGGTTTGCACACTGGGTGAGACTGCTGAAATAATAAGAGAGGCAACATCCTAAGCATGGGAAATAATGCTTGTAGCCCATCTCCTGAAACAATAGATAGCATCTTCTGGGCTGGCCAGGCTGGTGGAATCATTCCTGATATCACCCTTGACGGTGCAGTGGCTAATTATCTCTCTCTGAACTCAAGCTTTGCTCTCAACCTCCAGTATGCTGCCATCCAACAGCGCCTCTCAAGGGACCAGCTTGCCGTGTTAGATAACAACCTGACCTCTATTTTTGGACAAGGCACCAAGATATCCTATGGAGGTGTAGGGGTTGTTGCTCTTGCTCTGTCTTTTCTTCTGGAGACCCTTGCAGCTAGTGTGATTGGTCAAACCAACAATGGTCCCACAGATCCATACCAGAGGATTTTTGGACCTGACAACTCTTCTGAGATCCCCAGCATTGCTTGTGAGTATCTAAGACTTGTACCTTGGATAGTGCATGACAGTGAAGGGATGGCAGAAGTGACTGAGATCTACGACCAAAAGCTCAAATACGCACTTATTGAACTTTATGAGAATATGACCATTGACCATCGCTTCAACACTGCTGCCATCAAGCAATGGATCAATGGAGCAGCCATTCACCTACACATGAGGATCCATGGTATCCGCTTACTTTCGGTTCCAAAAGGTTCAGCTGAATCTCTTCGCCTCTCCTACAGAACAGGATTAGGGAGAGTCCTCCAACTTTACACTGGGTATTTACGGCGCAATGTGAAGGAGAGGAGCGCCATCTTGGGTCCTCCAGCAACAGCAGGGTTCTTAATAACAGAACCTAAAAAAAAGGTTCGGCATCGGGTGGTCCACAACCACTGCCAGTTGCAAGGCATTGTTACCGCAATCACAGCAAGGATTCTAGCTGCCCAAAAAATCAGAGCAACTGAAACTTTTTTTGATGAAGCAGGTAGAATGATTGACAAGCTGGTGCATCAGCGTGAGAATTTCGAGGTGTCTAGAGGAAACATCAGTGACCATAATTAAGTATTGAAATCAGAATCAAACTAAATGACATTGTTATTAGTAACCAAACAGTAAATATTAAGCAGTGATCTATTAATCAATAGCAGTGAATAAAAGTTCATTAGTTACAACAATCCGTGACCAAACAAATAGATACATAGACCGAAATAATAATTTTCAATTTAATGTTTTATATGTTTCTTTATACTGTACCTTTTGCTATTGTATAAATTTCATGTCATAGAGTTTTAATTGTTCTGGCAAAGCATCATTTTATTTTATGTTCTGTAATCCACAATGAGGTTTTTATATTCTCATTTGCCACCAGTCAACCTGGTTTGGGCACCCTCAGTAAAGGTGGGGTCTTAGTGGTTAGTTTGCTTTATATCACAATGTCACAGAATGTGAGGCAAATATCAAACTTTTATTTGCAATGTAGTCTAAGAAATCTGTTATTACAAAGCCACATGTCACAGTTATGGGAACCTCTGTATTCATGACTGTAGCAACAAGAACACAGGAAGGAAACTGAGACCACTCATTAAAACAGACTCTATCCAGGTCCTCTGTCTATTCAAATCCAGTATTATTCTTTCTTTTGGATTCACACAGAATTTTAATGGGGCTTAGGTCAGGGACTGGAAGAGCCATGTCAGATCATTGTCATCCTGGAAGATCCAGCTACAGCTCATTTTTGTCTTCCTGTTAGAGGCAGCCAGATTTTCATTTGAAATTTCCTGGTACAACATGGGGCACATGACGCCATGTATCCCAACAAGGTTCCCAAAGCCTTTAAAAGAAATGCATCACCAATCGTCCACCATACTTAGCAGTGGATATATGGTTCTTTTCTGATTCTTTTCGCATCGATCTCATCTTCATCTCATCTTCCAGTAAAGTACCTGTAGTGGCTTCCAAAACCAAATGCTTCCAATGTTTTATGGGCTGTTTTTTGTGTGTTCTTTATACCAAACCCCTTTACTGTGCATGTTTTATTTTTTGTTTGATCTTGTATGTATCTTCTGTACATGTTCACTACAGCGCTGGTTGTTTTATAGATTTTAAATAAAATTTCCAACAATGTAGATCATCATTTATTCATGTACAGTCTTATGCAATAGTTTGGGGACCCCTTGATAAATAACAGATGTAGGTGATTTTGTAATTGAAAAGATGTTAACACAGTCTCTCTAGGACATGGAAAAAAAACTATATTTTCAGCAAATATCAAATTGAACAAAAATAAAAACATTATTATGGTGCTGTGCACAAAGTTTGTGCACCTTTCATAATTCGTACTTAGTAACACCTGCTCTGGCAGATATCACAGCTTGCAAATGCTTTTTGGAGCTAAAAGTCTTTCAGTTTCAAGTCTCATCTTGACCTCCACAGTTCCTTTGAACTGCCATCCCTTAATTCATTTTCTCACTGTGGAATCTGCAAGCTGACAATGCTTTGCTATCTTCTTGTAGCCTTCAACCTGCATTGTGGGCATAAATACATTTCATTTTCAGAGTCACACAGCTGCTTAGAGGAATCCATGGTTGTTGAGTGTCCACAAGTGTGTGCAGGCTTGAAGAGTCAGAGTATTTGTAAAGCTTTGAAATTGGCACCAGATCTGATGAGCTGATTAAGGTCTGAAACCCTATAAAAAGAATCTAGGACTTTGGATCACTTAGGGTGCCCAAACTTTTGCACAGTGCCATAAAAATGTTTTTATTTTTTGGGTTTTCTTCAATTTATGGCATAAAAAGTAACTATGCATCAATGTTTGCTGAAAATATTGTGTATTTTTCATGTTCTAGAGAGACTGTATGAACATCTTTTTTTATTTATCAAGGGGTGCCCAAACTTTTGCATAAGACTGTATTTTTCAGGGGGAACAAAAATGTGCACTGCTCCATTGTTCCCCATGTAGATGAACAATAGAGGAAATTTGGCCTATCGTTGCATTTTTATGCCCTGGTGAAACAGGAATTTATGGATGGAATCTTAATAGTCATGTGATATAGAAATTGATATTGGGTCTATAAGAATTCTAAGAGGGATTGTATGGTTTTGTTAAAATTATATTTTTAATTTTTGCATTTGTTTTGTTTGTGTCAATTAAAAGTTAGATTTCTGAGTGGAGAATGAGACTGTGTTGTTAACCAGTTTTAAGTTTTAAAAGACTTTGTACCTCCTCTGCCACACAGTGGTTTGGTCCACTGCCAACTACATTGAATGGCTGTGGATTAGTGGCAGCTGATGTTCACTCAAAAATTGAAAAAAAAAAACACATTTACAAATACAGTCTCATTGTTTTTAAATAATTATTATTTCTTTTTTTACATATTTATTTAATAGTGCCAGACTACACCCTCCAGGCATTGTTTCTGTCCATTGTTTCTGAATAATATAAAAATAGAATTATTTATGAGCATTAAAGGCTAAAGTACAAAGAGTACGTAACTACAAGTCCTAAGTTTAGTTATAGTATCTTCATATTTCACTTATTCAGACAATTTGATTTTACCTTGGTGTTACAGAAATGTCTTCAGTTTACTCAACACTAAACAGTTTTTCTAACACTAAACAGAAAAAAAGAGTCTGTCTCATTTGTTTTACTATTTAGCAGGACAAACACATGCAATGTAACACTTCTATTGTATCTAATTTAACTGTTAGATACTTTTTCATTATCTTATATATTTTTTAACAATATAGAACACTTGACAAGACAGATTGTTTGGTTAAACAATTAAGTTTCTAGTCCTGTAAAACCATAACAGCAGACTGTACAATACGTTATCAAAAACAACAGTAAATAAGATGAATCTTGTTTTAAACAGAAATTTAACTTATAAGTTAATTTGCCTTGGGATCAGTATCAAACACTCTTCCATAATGGCAGGTTTTGTGCATAGGAATGACATTAAATTCAGTTTAACCCTTAGTGTATCTTCAGACAGTGGATGATACAGCAGCACACAGTTAGCTGATCGGTGCTCCAGTTGTGACCAGCTTGTAATAAGCTCCGTTCAAGGCCATGAGCTGATCGTGTGTGCCTTTCTCAATCACATAACCGCGTGACATCACCGCTATGATGTCAGAGTTCTGAATGGTGGAGAGGCGATGGGCAATGACAATACAGGTTCGACCTTCCCTTGCTTTATCCAAAGCTTCCTGTACAGTCTGATACAAAAGAGAAAGAAACCATCAGCACAAATTGGCAATGCATTTAACTATAATGACCAACACATTTACTCTTAAATGGCAAGTGCTACAACAGGGAACCTTTCTATGTGGTTACAGGCTGAACTAAGGTTTTAAGTGATGAGGTGGGCTGGATTAACAGAGTCTTTAAGCGTTTTATAATTACAACCAAAGACTCGTTCCACCAGTGAGGGATAACCAACGAACCTTCTCACTCTCTGTGTCCAGTGCAGATGTAGCCTCATCCAGTAAGAGTATTTTGGGGTCCCGTATAATCGCCCTGGCAATAGCAATCCGCTGCTTTTGACCACGGGACAGCTGTGAACCTTGAGCGCCTACGTTAGTGTTGTACTTCTGCAAGACAGAAATAAAAGGAAATGGGTGGTCATGCATACAATTAAACACTCCAGACAGCAGCTGTACCTTTCAGAATAATAACACTATCATTGTTTTAGTACCTTCAAGTGTTTTTTTGAAACATACTGCCCAGTGAGAGAAAGATTTGCCTTTATGGCAGGTCATGGGTCTTCAAATACCATAATTAAATATAATTAATAATTATATATATATAAAAATGTAACCTGCAAGTGAATTTTAAGGGGAAGAAAAATCATAAAATCGCCACTAACCACTGCACCATAACTGAACCAGCATTACCTTTCTGAAATCAATCTCAAGTGTAACTCATTCACTCAAAAAATTAAATAGGTATTACCTCAGGAAGAGACATGACAAAGTCATGGAGTTGGGCCTTTTTGGCTGCAGAGATGATATCATCCATGCCAAGCTCCCTCTGGTTGTCTCCATAGCGAATGTTCTCTGCGATGCTGCAGTCAAACAAAATCGGCTCTTGGGAAACAATCCCAATCTTGGAGCGCAAGAATGGAACATTGATGCGAGTGGTCTCACGTCCATCAATTAGCTGGATAACAATGCAAAAATCTGGTCATTTCAAATCATAGCAGGAACAAATTCAGTAACTGCAACAACAAACTATATTCAAACTTCAAGTACATTAACATTTTCTTACCACCCTTCCAAAGTCTGGATCATAAAACCTCTCAAGGAGTTGAACACTGGTACTCTTTCCACAGCCACTGCTGCCCACAAAGGCAAGAGTCTGACCAGGCTTTACACTCACGTTAAGCCCATTTAGTACCTGGATATCTGGTCGGCTTGGGTAGGTGAACTTACAGTCCATAAACTCAATTTCTCCTTTAAAATCAGTCTAGAAATGCAGAGAGTTATAAAGGTATAAAGAGGTATAAAGATTCCTTTTTAGACATTGAGCATGTAGCATACTATACACAAGGTTTTTCCGTTCTTGTTTGATTAAAATTCCTAAAATAATTCACCCATTTGTCTCCTTTGTCACTGTAGACAGCGATTTTAGGAACACGATCAAGCAGTTGAAAGAACCGAGCTGCAGAGATCTTGGCTTTGGCGTAGTCCGGTGTGTATGAGGAGGCTCTACCCAAGGCTGTTCCACTGGTCACAATGGCAGAAATGACCCTGATACACAAGAAAGAGAATTTTCTACATTTCTGCTAATCCAGCCCTTGTGCAATAACACATTCAGTCACTACAAACATGACAAATGATGAATATTAGAGAGCATTGAAGTAAGAAATCATTACTGTAAAACAATCAAAAACATTGAAAACATTTTCTTTCTTTAAAATGACTGCTCACTTCCATACATTCCAAAATACCTGAGCTCCCCTGGTCAAATTACACGACTTTTTGATTTGTACACATCTCTACAGCATACAAACTCATTTTCTGCAAAAAATCTGCAATATTTCTGCGTATGACTATATACTTGCACAGTTTTATGAGAGAAACCCTGAGCTCAGAAACATTCCATATCACCTGAAAACTAAACTGAAGTGAAGATTCTCATGACGGACCAAGTATCCTCCAAACCGATAGGACGCTGAGTTTGCCATGAAGACCACACATTGGGCAAACCCATAACAGGCACCGTAAACATTTGCTTTCTTCATAGCAGCACGGTATGGAGCCTCCAGCTGAGCCTCATACATCTCCACAAACCGGCGCTCCTTACCCAGTCCTGCGATGGTGCGAATATTGTTCAGTGCCTCACCAGATATCTGCAACCAGTTCCAACGAGAATGGCAAAGGGTGACTCATGAAAAATTCTATGAAAATACTTACATCAATAAGTAATATATTATAAAATTAAATATTTAATACATTGTATTCATGCAAGTTCACTCATCCAAAGTGTAAGTTTGCTTCCTCAGTTTTTACACTGTAGCTGGTCTAAAACAGCTAATATGTAATTAAGTATTATGTACAGTAGAGCATTTCTAATTTATTGTTTAAATCACATCATGTTGTAATGTTAAGTAACCAAAAATGCTTGCTTTGGTGATTTATGTTACTAACACTTTGTAATTTGTTTATAAAATAAAACCACAGATAAAAATGTACAATTAGGAGCTGCTACTCCTGTTTAAACTTACAGTTCTGTGCAAAAGTCTTAGGAATCTTAGGTGAAATTTATATTTAATTTAAGTTGTATATACAGAAAGTAAGTTATTTATTATTATTATTTATTTTGTGGATTTTTAATATTAGAACAAATATTAGTACAGTGAACAGTACATGTGTGCAGTTTCCATTTCCAGAGTTCTCCGTGTGAAAGCCTGGAATTATTTGTATTGACCATCAAATCCCATGCTTGGGCTCAATCAGCTCAATCAGTTGTTTTTACACACAAAACTATTTTTACAGCTTTTTTGATTGTTTGCATTTATTGTAACGAAAGCCTGTGTTTTTGCTGGCAGAAAGACACTTGCTGCTGAGATAAATGGGAATAAAAAACTGCCGTTTGCACAGTATGACCAACTTTCTTTGTTTTATTCACACCATGTAGCCCAAGTGCAAAAACAAAGAATCTGATATTTATGATACATGCATTAAACTGTTACTTCAGACTCTACCTGTCCAGCTGCTTCCATTGCTTGTTTGTCCTGCTTTGCAAAACCTGTGAGCATCTTGGCCTGGAAACCTCCGGAAAGGGCGAGGAATGGCAGGAAGCACATGATGACAAGACTGAGCTTCCAACTAAAGTAGAAGGAAATGATGATGGCTACGCCGATGTTGGTGAGAGAGTTCACAATCATTCCGATCTGTGAGCCTGTGGCCTACAACAAATCACAGCAAATGAGTTAACCTCCTGGGAGAACCACTTAAGCTTAGTGGTAGATCTGGTCTTGATGACACTTACTCCCTGGACTTGTGAAGCATCTGTGGCCAGTCTTGTGGTCAGAGCTCCAGGGCTGTTCCTGTGGTCATCAAACCAGCCGATCTCCTGGCCTAACATTGCTCGAAAACCCAGGCACCTCAGTCTCCGGGTCAGCAACTCCCCAGATTTTGAAAATGAATAACCCTGAGCGAGGAGCATCAGGTTGATGGAAAAAAAGAAGGGGAAATGTGCTATTGTGCTATAGCTGAGCTCTACTGGAAGCTGGACTGTAGTGGATTGATTCTTTCTTTTATAAAACATATTCATATGGCCCTGAGTGGCTCATCCATTTGAGCCGCTATAGAGATAAAGATCTCTGCAGCTCTACGCAGAGCAGTAGTACTATAACTCAGGGTCACATACTCATGAGATGCTGTAGGCAAGTTAAAAGTCTTCTAAACTCAAGTGAATACTTTTCAAACTGCATGACAACTAGTGTTAAAAGCACCTCAGGTCAAACACATTGAAAAAAGAACAAAAAGAAAAGGAACTGTGCCATTACCTGGAGAGAAGATTTGATTACCTGTAGCATTTGTGTGAAAAAGGAGATCACTCCAACAAGGACAAAGAACATGCAAATTCCATTGATCTCTCTTCTCTGGGCATCAGGATCAGACATGGAGAACGTCTAAAAGTAAGAAGAAGAGTGAAAATGTTCAGATTCCTATATTAACAGGAAGGGAAATATCCCAATTAACATTCTCCACTGAACATTAGCAGTCCATTGATGTTCCCTTACTGCCAGGATTTGGCTGAAAAGTAGTGAATACACTGGATTGACTCCTCCGTTCACAGCTGCTCCCACAGAGCCGAATATCATGTAGGGCCATTCAGGGCTGTTGTACTTCAGGATACGAGCCACTGGAGCTGGTTCAACCTCTTCTTCCTCATCTTCAGAAAACATGTCCTGTACACAGCACATGAAGCAGTAAAGCAAACTGCATCACAAGATGATGCGGATAAAAGAGCGAATTACCATTTCTGGAATAATATACAGTAAAACCCCATTAGCTTGCCCCCTGTTAGCTCACCATGAAAGGCTGCAGGACAGATTTCCTTGCATGTTATTTACCCCATTATAATCACTTACTAATCCCGCCTCTCGCCAAATTTAAGGCCTGGATCAATAGGGGCAAGTTAACGAGTTATTATTCAGAGTGAGTGATCTATAGTGGTGGCTGATATGTTTTTTCACAGATAAAGGCAAAGATTTATTGTTTCATATTAGCATTATTGCAAATAATTACAATAACAGTTCTGACTTTTAGCTTCAACACACACTTATGCTTTTTTAATGACGTAGGACTTTCCAGAATTTCTTTTAAACTCACAATATATAGGCTCACAACACAAAAAAGAAAAAAATCCAACCTTTAATTGAAGTAAATTACAAACAAATTTTTCACATGAAATCATGTGTGCTACAATTATTGGCACACCTAGCAATTCTTATAAAAAATAAATATAAATGAATCATTTTTGTAATTTTGATCAGTGTAAATATGAACTTTTAATAAGTAATTAATGACTTTCTGTTTCCCCGAAGAAAATAGCTACTCACCTAAACCTGCCTGAATCTACAGTCAGAGGAATAATAAAGAAGTTTATCTTGCCACCACACACAGTGATGAAGATGATAAGAGAAGTAAATAATTCTCCAAAACTCACTGTTAGAGAACTGCACCAAAGAGGAGGGAAAAGTATTTTCTCACCTACAATCACAAGTGTAAATGTATGGAGTTTATGGTACTGGGTAACAAACATTTTAAGTGTGGAAAGCACCTTATGCCCACTATAAAGTATGGTGGAGGATCTGTAATGCTGTCAGATGGTTTCTCTTCCAAAGGCCCTGGGAACCAAATGCATGGCATTATGAAATACTAGGACATTTTAAATCAAATCTGGTGGCCTCTGACAGAAAGTTGAAGATCATTGGGTCTTCCAGCAGGATAATGACCCTACCCATATGACTAAATCTACACACAAAATCAAGCTCCTCTAATGGCCATTTTGATCGATCCAGGACGGATGGGTTTTTCCACATGACTATAT
>JBBIGC010000039.1:14023598-14056271 GCA_037576955.1 Lepidarchus adonis
TACTATACAGTACCACACTAAACTATACTACACTATATTATACAGTACCACAATAAACTATACTATACAGTACCACAATAAACTATACTATACAGTACCACACTAAACTATACTACACTATATTATACAGTACCACAATAAACTATACTATACAGTACCACACTAAACTATACTATACTATATTATACAGTACCACACTAAACTATACTATACTACATTATACAATACCACACTAAACTATACTATACTACTAATGAATGCACCACTGACCCTGGTAAGTATGGTAGTATTCAGATTTAGATTTCTCACCTAGAAGAGTTGCAAAATAAGACATGACCTGACGTGTAAAGAATCGCCATCCGTGCTGTATTAGTGCTGATTTTCTCTCTGTGATCAGCTTGCAGGTAATTGTATTGCTTGCAGAATTTCTATGTTGTCTAACCAGACCATGAAAAATGAAATAACTGTGGGGAGATTATAGATAATATTTTTCAAAGAGGTGCATCTACTTTGCAAAGAAAATGGGATTTTCAGCTGTGGCTGTAAAGTGTATTTCACACAGCATTCCTTGCCCTCATAGAAAGCCTCGTTGTGCGGCTTACAAGCTCCTGATTACACATCACATCCAGTGCACTTTGAATTCATTTCATAGCTCTGCATAAATACTCTTCTGCTAACCATCCACCTGTAGTGGCTGGCATGAGCTTTCAGATAGTTAATAACAGATAATTCTGAAGGAGTAAAATGAAACTAGTTAAAACTAGATTACTCATAAATGTACTCTGAACAGCAGGAGACAAATGTTCTAGAAGAACATGGAACTAAGTAAATAGAAATAGACAGAGATTTGTGCTTTTAGTAGTGGTTGATAGCTGAAGCACGTCAAGGCTTTCTCCTCATTCTTATTATTCATTATTATTCAACAATATTACATACTCTTTTACATTCCTTTAGTTCAGCCAATAATTATTTACTTTTAAAAACTTCTCGTGGTCGTGGAACAGAAGTGACCCCACATTCAGGAGTGCAGTGGTCTGCTTGTCATAGCAATGCTTCACCATAGATAAATCTGGAGGAAAGGAGAGGAAATGTCACTTCAGAAACCATAAGATTTTATTAGAAATAATGTAAATGTTAATTATTTCATTCGTAGAACTCCTACAAGCATCTAACTATAACACTACTTAACCATTTCAAAGCCTTATCATAATGTATTCAATATAAGCTACAAGCCTTGTATATTAAAAATCTTCAGTAGTCTTTAAACTAAAGACAAGTGTTAAGTATACCTCTTCTTTTTTCATGTGTAGCAATCATGTGGATGTACATAGCTGCTCTGGTGGTTCTGTACTACGTGGTGCGCTGGTACCTTGAGCTGGAGAGAGTTCCAGACAAAGGCAGTAAGTATGTGTACATCACTGGTTGTGACAGTGGCTTTGGAAACCTTCTAGCGCGCTATTTGGACAAGTGTGGCTTCTGTGTTGTGGCGGCATGCTTCACGGAGAAGGGTGAGGAAGAGCTGAAGAAGTCCTGCTCTAACAGAGTATCCACAATCCACCTGGACGTCAGGAAGTCTGAAAGTATTGACAAGGTTGCAGCTTTTATCAAGGACCTGGTCGGACAGAAGGGTGAGGAAATTGCACCCTTAACTTTCAAATGTGACACTACCAATAACAGAATATGTTATTCCATGTCTCCATGTCACTCCAAAACTCAGATTCTGACTCATAATCAATGTGTGACAGAAACTGTGCTCAATGTTAACTGACTGATAAGAGCATTGTAAAGGGAGAGATAATGAAACAGTCCTTATTGGGTCCATGAAAAATACAGAGAATTAGAGCTTCAGACCATATGTCAAGTCCCATAGAATTGACCATTTTCCATAGTGTTTTCCATTTTGTGACTTTTTTCAGTTACTAAAGGAGTATTTCAAGAAATGCTAACCTCTCTTCAATAAAGAGCAGTCTGTATAGATGATCTTAGTAGCTTCATTCTAGCTTTTGTCAACAGAATTAAGAAAATGTTCCTCAGAAACTAAGTGAGAAATGGTAGAATTGGGATTAGATGACTAAAATGTCAATTTAAGGTCATTCAAAGTGTGGTTTCATTTGAAATGCTTCACTTAAAAGAAACTTTAGATTTGCTCACAGTGGTCGTGGTGATAGATTAAGTTAGGTCAGTTTTTAAAAAGCTACCTAACAGAAAATGATTACAGGAAATGGTTAATGATGCACTGCCGTATGCTGAGATTAGCAGGTCAGCTAGTGGCGCCCAGAGCTTTATCTAAACAGGGTAAATGGCAATTAGTCATTATGCTGCCCCCTGCTGGAACCAGCTCCCTATGGGGATCAGATCTCCAACTGTTGCCAGGTCATTCACAAGCATCATTAACCCCCAAAAAACAGAATTTGTTTAGATTTTCCCTAATTTGACCATTATCTGTGTTTGATATAACATCTCAAGGCATGTAATTTGGAAAGCTATTTTTGCATTAATGACATTGTCATCTCTCACTCATTTTCCCACTTTTACATCTCAACTATTACAACTTTTTTAATCGATGGAATTCTCTGTTAGACAGTATTCAGTATTAACTATAGACTTGTTAACTATGATTAAACTGTGTAGTATGATCATGAATTAAAATAGTAAATATTCTTGAATATACAGGATATTTAAGGACATAACGCTCATCACTGCAGTGAGGCTTTGCCAAATTGAGCACTGAAGAAATGCAAACGCTCTACTGCCATAGATATAATCCACATTCTTCTATTACTGGCAGGTCTATGGGCTGTGGTCAACAACGCAGGCGTGTCTGTGCCCTCGGGTCCCTGTGATTGGATGACCCTGCAGGACTACAAGTCCATGCTTGAAGTCAACCTGAATGGTGTCATTGGAGTGACCTTGAGTGTTCTCCCACTCATCAAAAAGGCCAGGGGTCGCGTGGTGAATGTTGCCAGTGTGTTTGGAAGGATCAGTCCAGTCGGAGGACCATATTGTGTGTCCAAATATGGTGTGGAAGCATTTAATGACAGCTTGAGGTACAGTGTGAACTTTAACACTTCAGCAGACACTTTGTTAACTAAGAAAAACCCTTTTCTGAGAGAAGATCCCTTTTCTTTTTTTCTCGTTTTAGGAGGTGCTTACAGACCTTTGGTGTGAAGGTCCTGTGTATTGAACCAGGGTTCTTCAAGACCAGTGTGACCGACTCAGACATTATACTCCGCAATGCTAAAGGGCTTTGGGAAAAATTGCCTAAAGAGACTAAGGAGGACTATGGAGATGATTATTTAAGCAAAGGTATGCAAGATTCCAACAGGATAGAATGGAGTTTAGTTTTTAAATTGTTTAGTATTAATTTGCATACTCAAGAGTATGTTCTATGAATTGTTTTTTTTTTTTTTACACTGCTTTTCAGTGGAGACACTGATGTTGGAGAAGATCGCCAAGCTGTCAGACAGTGACTTGATGAAGGTTGTGAGCTGTATGGAACATGCAGTCTCAGCTGTGCACCCACGCACACGTTACTCTCCTGGCTGGGATGCCAAATTCTTTTGGCTCCCACTGTCCTATGCTCCCACCTGGGTCGCAGACTACCTGCTCCTTAAAGACGCCCCCAAACCTGCCAAAAGTGTCATCTAGAAGCCACTTTTTGTTGAACTTCCTGTAAGTGTCAAACTAGTACTCAGGGACCCTTAAGATGGTCTACATTTCACTCTCTGCATTGCAAGATGGGTTGGAGTAGAGTATAGACCAACTGTGGGTCCCACGAGAACCAATTGGACTGGAAACAGGAGAAGCACTCAACAGGAAAGTGTGCCATTCATAAATACTTAGGACAAATTTTGTTTGGCTCTACATTATAAATTGCATCAGCTCAAAAGGTCATAAGCCCAAACAACCCCTTCATGGGTCACTTTGAATTAAACTAAACTGGCACTTGTTTCTGATCAAAGCTAATGAGTACTGTAACAAGTGTTAGTCCTAACCACCACAAAGCTGTCCATTTGTCTACCCAGGGTCACCTGGCACTGAAGGTTTTCACATTTCAGAGAAAGGACTGGCCCTGACCTATGAATGCAGAATAACCTCTTGATCAACTGACCCTAGTTATGGCTTGTATGGAAATAGGTACCTTCAGTAGTAACACTAGAACAGTTAATTATCAAATGACTGAAAATGTTTTTGAAAGGGGGGGGGGGGGATGTCACTGTCCACTTCAAAGTAGTCACTTATGACTTGGTCCATAATACACAATACTAAATTCAACCACACAACACTTGCTCGAATAAATACTTAAAATCCAACTCACCCTTCCATAAATAAGGACAATTTCCAGGATGGGCTGGCTACTCATGACTGATTCCTACAGCTTAGTGGTCTATTTGGAATACAGTTGTCATTTATGCTATGAATTTATGCACAGAAAACTGCCAAGTGTGCAAGAACTCTTGTTCTTTACATTTTAGCCAGCAATTACTTGTTATTCTTCCTTTAATAGTAAAAATAAATAAACCCTTGACAAAAACTGCATATTTATACCACAAGTCATTTCAGAAATAAGTTTCAAGTACAGAAACATTAACTCATGGACCACTGTCCAGAAAATGGAGGTTGTGTTTATGCTACTTTTACTGAAGTCATTTTTTGGTACAAAATAACCCAAGACAGTTCATGGTAAAGACAGATTTATTTCCATCTTACTGGAAACCTTAAATAGAATTTCAGGATGACTGACAATACAGGTACAATTGTTTCTGAATGTGACTTTACAAACCAAGTGCTCCTATTCCATAATTTTTTTTCCAACCCTTCCCAGAAATTTGTATGACAAATTTTTAAGAATGCTCCTCAGCCAGCTTCTCGGCCTTCTGGACGACCTCTTCGATGGGACCCACCATGTAGAATGCCTGCTCAGGCAATGCATCATATTCACCTGTTGAATTGAGAAATTAATAATGCAGATCTTGCAATAAGGCCAACCTGGCCCTTCACACACACATCTTACAAATCTGAACATTGAACCAGACATCTCAAATCCTTAAATTGAAGACAAACCTCCTAGAATGCTCTTGAAGCCTTTGATGGTATCCTTAAGAGGCACAAGCTTCCCCAAATGCCCAGTAAAGACCTCAGCCACCTGGAAGGGCTGAGACAAAAATCTCTGGATCTTACGAGCGCGGGCTACAGTTAGCTTATCCTCCTCAGACAACTCATCCATACCCAGGATAGCAATGATATCCTGCAGAGACTTGTAGTCCTGTGAGGAAACACAATGACTCAAGTATCACTACAAATGGAAGGTGCTCAACATATTATCACAACAGCTTCAGCAACTGTTCTATATACAAATCAATACAGAAACAAACTGGGGGAATTAAACAGCAAATGGTTAAGCAAGGTTCTGGAGCCTTAATAGACCAAATTAAGGCATCACATACCTGAAGGATCTTCTGGACACCACGGGCCACATCATAATGCTCAGTTCCCACAATATTTGGGTCCATGATACGGGAGGTAGAGTCCAAGGGATCCACGGCAGGATAGATACCCAGCTCGGCAATAGCACGGGACAACACTGTGGTGGCATCCAAGTGGGCAAAGGTGGTGGCAGGGGCAGGATCAGTCAAGTCATCAGCTGGCACATAGATGGCCTAGACATCAGGTAACATGAAACCATTACTATGTGGCGGCGGTAGGGGGAACAGAGCAGCAGATTTAAAGAAAATACAAACCTGTACAGATGTGATTGAGCCTTTCTTAGTTGTGGTGATCCTCTCCTGCATGGTACCCATATCAGTGGCCAGGGTTGGCTGATAACCCACAGCAGAAGGGATACGACCCAACAGGGCAGACACCTGAAAAACACCATAACTTAGTCACTGACCAAAGCCACTTAAAAACAACAAAAAAAAAAGTCAGATTACATCTTGGCAAGTTACTACCTCTGATCCAGCCTGGGTGAAGCGGAAGATGTTGTCAATGAAGAGCAGCACATCCTGTCCCTCCTGATCACGGAAATATTCAGCAACAGTGAGTCCAGTCAGAGCCACACGGGCACGAGCACCTGGGGGTTCATTCATCTGTCCGTACACCAGAGCGACCTTGGGGAGTAGAAAATGCCTTGTTACAGTAACAAAAGTTTGGCCATGCCAAACTTTTTTGAAGACAGGTGATCCTGAATTACCTTTGATGTAGTGTCCTTCAGGTTGATGACCCCTGACTCAATCATCTCATGGTAAAGATCATTTCCCTCACGGGTCCTCTCCCCAACACCAGCAAACACTGAGTAGCCACCATGGGCTTTAGCCACATTGTTGATCAACTCCATGATCAACACAGTCTTCCCGACACCAGCACCACCAAACAGACCTACACAAATGTTGAATGAAGCCAATCAAAAGGTTAAGGGATCTACAGAATATTATAGATCAAAACCTGTGCAATGTTAAAGTTAGTGATGCGTACCAATTTTTCCACCCTTGGCATAGGGAGCCAGGAGGTCAACCACCTTGATTCCTGTGACCAGAATCTCCTGTTCAACACTCATGTCTGTGAACTCTGGAGCCTCAGCATGGATGGGAGCAGTCCTGAAGACAAATGGTAGAAATGTCCATTGCAGTAAGAAAGCACAACTTTATTGATGACGCCAATGCCCAGAACACAAACCATATGCCCTTACGCTTTTGTTGTGATTGGTCCTCGCTCATCAATGGGCTCCCCGATGACATTCATGATTCTACCAAGTGTCTCCGGTCCCACAGGAATCCTGATGGGGGCACCAGTGTCCAAAACTTTCTGGCCACGGACAAGCCCCTCAGTTCCATCCATAGCAATGGTGCGGACAGTGTTCTCCCCTAGGGCACAATACGGAGCACATACAGAAGTTCTATAACCGTCACAAAAAAACAAGCAACCCCTTCCATGTGTGTGCTTACTAAACTTCCTAAAAATCCAGATGTGTTTACATTTATAATAGTCTATTATTTTACTTTAATTGCTTTATTTAACTCTTTAAATGTATTCTAATTGATCTAGTTTAATCTACCAAGTCTCAGTAATGATCAGGGTACAAGTGCAACACCACAGTACGCTTTCATAGTTGTGAGACCATCTTAAACTTCCCTGACCGCGAGGACGTACTTACCAAGGTGCTGAGCCACCTCCAGGACTAGCCTGGTCTCACGGTCGGCCACTTCCAGGGCATTCAGAATTGGGGGCAGGCCCTCATCGAACTGGACGTCGACAACGGCACCGATGACCGCAACGATCTTTCCGCTTGCGGTGGCAGCAGCAGCGGCGGGAGCAGCATAATCCCTGCCTGCAACAGATTCACGTTGTTTTTGGTCATAATGGAGGGGTTGTGCGCTGTTAATAACCCAGAAGGTCGTCACGCCTGACCAATGACCAACCAACAAAATGTAAGAAACCACAGGTTTATCATTTTAATAGTTTACGATGTCAACCCGGTCTACTCGGTGACCTCAGGTGAAAAACATTAGCTATGCTAGTCAGTTAGCTGCACAGTTCATGGTAAACGCGTCTTGTTCCGGTTAGCCTAGCAGCCACTGGCTGTGAATAGTTTTGCGGTGCCTCTCGCATGCAAATATCTCGTTAAAGTCTTAGAATTTACACAATCTACGGAAATGTAAGACCCAATTCAGTCACTGCCAGTGTCAAAACACAAAGTTTGTTTCCAGCTAGCTAAGCTAACCAGCTAGTGTTCATGCCTCCCCGTGACTCATAAAGGTCATTCCGATTTTACCAACAACCACAGCGAACGATTATGTATATTTTAATCCCGCTTTAAGAATAATTACGTTTTTGATGCGCTGACAAGCAAATGTCGGTGAAACAAAACTGTATTAATAAAGTAGTTGGCATTAAAACGTCAGAGGCCTGGATCTGCTCGCAAACCTCGCGTGCTGCCATTTGGCCGGTAGCGCCACGACCGCCATTGATTCTACTAATGGTGTGCAAAACGTTATTCTTCGATGAAAACGAGCAGAATGCGCATAGCTTACGAGAAAAGAGCGCTGCTGGAGCTCCTGTGAAGGCCTTTAGGGGGTTAACCCCGGGCTTGAGGGCGTGCAGAGCCCCGGTGCAGCAGCGTCCCACAGCTCCTAACATGGTTAAAATGGCTGAAGGTGGAACGGGACAGCGGTACTCTGGAGTTTATATACAGGGCGCTTCAAGCTCGTAAACGCGCATGCGTACAAGCCCAACAGCGTCTCAAACACGCATGCGTCAAGTTCTGAAGCATCGTAGAGAACTTCAATTCAGTTCAAACGACTCTTTTGAATCGCCAGTTTGAATTAATTGAACATCGGATTAAAACCTTAATTTTCGTTCTTGATGAGTCAGGTTAAATTTTATTTCCCTCAATACACACCCTGAATGGATTAAAAGAGTTGGCCTGATAATTGCTATTGTTATTTACCAATTAAGTCGAAGTCGTAACGCGCGAATCACTGACAACAGAAAGCACAACCCAGCTGCATTATAAAGTAAAAGCAAACTTGAGATTTATTTTCTGAATATATTACAGTGTGCAGTGTTTTAATCATTTTACATGAGATTTTATTAAAGTTGTGAATAATTTATTGAAAAGAAACTTTGGAAATTGGACGTGTGTATTTTCAAGGGCAGTTCTGTCAGAGTGTAAATTAATGGACTTCACGGGTTTTCCTGTTTAGTTTTTAACCTCGTCACTTTTACAATAGCGGTTCAATAACAATGAAATGGTGAGGATGTAACAGGATCAGGTCTAACTGCACTCTCGGCTCGGACGCTAAAATGCTATTATCACGAATCTAACATGTATTCCGCCTGTAGCATGTTGATCTCTAGATGGCGCTGTTTCCCTCTGATAACACTCAATGTCTGTAAACGAGTGATTTATCTGCTGCGATGTAACTGATGTGATGATCTGGAGACTCTCAGAACTGCTGTCTGATCTGCTGGTGAGTGAACAGATCGTGTGCAGAATTAGTAATTTTACAGCTACAGTGCCTCTGAATTGGGCTTAAAAAGGACATACTATATTTTAGACATTAATGAGCAGATGTTATTTACAGTAGTTTATTAAACAGACCAAAGAAGTGTAGGTCTTATAATAAAATAAAATAATTTTGAATAATAAAGATCATAACGAAAATATAAGTCTGCTGAGTTGTTCACTGACCCACCCATCCATCATATACATGTACAGGAGACAAATAAGGGCAGGACTGAAAGAAAATCATAAACTATTTGAACATATAAAGGAAACACGCGGCATGAAAAATGTTTAATTTGTCACTAACCAGACATTTTTAGTTATATTCTATTACTAAACATAACAAATATATAAATATCCAAAAAAAATGCAATGAAAAAAAAAGCAACAGCTTTTGACAGATAACAAGTTGGCTGACCACCCTAATTATACTCTATAAATTATTAACAAAAATTGTATTTGAAACTTGCTAGAATCAAGTTTGGAGAAGGGTAAAATAACAATACCTCAGCAGATTGAGTTCCTCAGAAAACAATGAACACAGCCCAGCACTTCATTAGGAAATGCAACCTAAAACACTATTAAGCAAAAGAAGAAAACCATATATCAATTCTATGTGGGAGGTTCAGTTCCAGAGTTCCAATACAATGTGTAACTGCAAGGAAATTACTAAAATGCAGTCCAAAATTACATACAGTATGTCCCAACCTTTTCTGAAGTTGCATGTATCAAAATTAATTTAATTTATTTTCTTATATTTACAAAATGCAATTTAGTCTGAAAACACCTGGGAATCCTTTCTTTATTATTTTAGTTCAAGTTTAAGTTTATTATCATATCTAGGAAAAAAATTAATGTTATTACTATCGATTACATTTCTGGTCTCAAAAACTGCACACCATCATAAATATTAATAAAGTAATATAAGTAGAATAAAATAGTAAAAGTAGAAAGTGAAAAATAATACTATGAGAAATAAAAAATGAATGCAGAGAAGTAAATTGAATAAAGGCACTTTTGTAGACAAACAAGAGTAATATGTAATGTGGCAGTGAGTTCTTATGAAAGTGTTCAGGAATATGTTCAGTGTTTAGCAGTTCAGTAGCCTGAAGGCTTATGGGTAAAAACTGTCCCTGAACCTGGTCTGAAAGCTTCTGTAGGTCTTGTTAGAGTCAGGCTGAAGTCAGAGATGCTCCACAGTGTTTATTTCTTGCAGCGTTGGGTGTACAGGTCCTGCATGGCTGGTAGTTCAGTTCCGCTGATGCACTGTGCTGAACTGACCTCCCGCTGCAGAGCTCTGAGGTTTTATTGGTTAAATAAAAGAATTTAACAAATCACAGATTCTTGTTCTTGTGCAGCAGAATTGAATATGCATTATATGTTTTGTGTTTTAGGTCATTTATTTCATGCACTCCTGAAATTAAATTGGAAACAGACATTAGTGAGATCTGCTTGTGTGTGTTTGATCTCTCTCAGTTATGCACACAGAATCTGTGGTATCTGACCCCAGATAGACAATCCTTAGTCTGCAACATGTGGGAAGAACAGTTTGATAAATAAAGGAATTTGTAGTAATGAATTTTAAATATATTATAATTTTTTTCTGTTTACATTTTAAAAGTTGTCATTTCTCTATTGTGTATCATAATAAACAAATAAAGAAATTAATCAAAATGAGGAGTAAAGTGGAATTTGTAGAAAAACATGAAACAAGTTCTGTGTAATTATAACTACAACTGTTAGATGTATTTCTTGTTAATACTCATCAGTTTGCTCACAGTTCACACCCTGTAAATGAATGTTTTGCAGTACAGCGCCCATAATGGTGGTTTAATGGGCCAAACGATTAACTGGGCCTGTTTAATGAAATCCAGCCTCTGTGCACTTTGGATAATACTGTAGCATAAGGACACATGCAAACACTCTCTACTTTTTGTCGACACCTTTTATTGGATCTTATTTTTAAGATTAAATTTCATTTCATTTCTTTGGAAACGAAAGACCCAAATCTATTTGTCATTTTTTCTTCCATAACCTGCCGTGTTGTATCTGTTTTTCAGCTTGTTCATTTACAGTGTGTATAGAAAAGAATAACTATTATTATTTTGAATAATTCTTTTTGCTTTGCAGTCTTAAATAAAAACACACAAACCAATATTTTTGCAGCTTTACTTACTCAGTGCAGTCTATAACATCAAAGTGAAATATAGCATAGCTACAGTTCACATTAATAAAAAAAACAAGAAATACAGAGATTAATAAAGGATAACTCCCCTTCTAAGCAATATTTGTAAACTCAGTCAGGTGTAAGTAGCCATGATTTCCATTGTGGACTATGGTTACTGGCTTCCACATGTGATCAGTTGTAATCAGTGTGATTAGTGAATAAAAAAAACAGCTGTTCCTGGAGCATTTCCAGGAAGTTAACAACTGACTATGGGTGGCAAGTCACTTTCAAAAGATCTCAGAGTTGTGGACAGACATAAGGCAGGAGATGGATGCAAAAAAAAAAGTCTATAATAAAGAAGTGGCAAGTGTTTGGTACTACTAGGACCCTCCCTGGAACAGGCCGTCCCTCCAAACTGGATGGAAGAGCAAAGAGGAAACTGATAAGAGAAGTTACCAGAAGGTCAATTGCCACCTTGAAGGAGTTATAAGATTTTTTGGCAAAATGTTGTTATGTATATGTGACAACAATTTCACAAGCATTCCAAAATTGGTTGTTCATTGCCGCATTAATGCTTGTTTGATTCTGATGCCAATTAGAAAAAGGTCTTATTGTCAGATGAAACCAAACTAATCCTATTTGGCCATAATACCAAATGGTACACCGGGCAGAAATTCAGTGCAGCTCACCATCCACAAAGCATGTTGTGGGCCTGGGGCTTTCGCTAGGGTAGAAGGAAAATGGATGGGGCAAAAACAGTCAGGATTTTTACATTCAGAAAAATCTGCTACCCTCTGCTAGAAAGTTAAAGATGGATGGAATATTCACCTTTCAACACAACAACAACGCACACAGCACAAATGACCACACAGTGGTTGAAGGAGAAAAAAGGAAATGTTCTCGTGTAGCCCTGACAGAGCCCAGACCTAAATTCCATTAAAAATCTGTGGAAAGACTTGAAGACAGCAGTCCACCAGCACTCGCCATCCGATTTGACTAAACCTGAACAGATCTGTAAAGAAGATAAATTAAATGTTGCTCAATCTAGATATGCCAAGTGTCCCAACAGACTCACGGCTGTCATTAAAAGCAAAAGATGGGTCAACAAAATATTGACAATAGGGGTTATCCTTTATTAATCTCAGTATGTCTTGTTTTTTTTTGTTGTTTTTGTTGTTTTGTTGTTTGTCATTTTTCTGAACTGTAACTCTGATATCTACCAGTTGGATGTTAAAGGTTGCATTTAGTAAATAAAACTGGGAAGAAATATTTGTGTGTGTGTTTTCATTTGTTTTCAAGGCAGTAAAGCAAGAAAAGGGAATATTTTGAAGGGGGTGATTCTTTTCTAGACCCACTGTATACTTACAGTCCTGTCATGGCTGCTTTGTGGGAGCAGCTGCACAGATGGTGCTGCAGCTCCCCTGTGCAAACACAAGCACAGAATTAACAGCATTTGCTGCGACATTAGAATGTTTGTCCTGGATGCACAGGCACCTGCATGATAAGAGAAGATTACAGCATTTTGCATAACAAGTGTTGTAAATCTGTGAATCCTGTGTTTTACAACATGCCATGCCCATTGGTCTTACATTACATGCTATATTCCTTATAATATTCAGAGGAGATCATTTAACTCCCCGCCTAATGGTTTAACCACTAATTCACTTATAATCTCCACTAACATTAGCTTCACTGATGACGGCAAATTTGCAGACAGGCCTCATTTGTCATGAAAAGAAAAACAGATGAACTGGGACAAAAAGCAGTGTTCATCATCTGGGAGCAAGAGCAGTTTCCAACAAAACATCTCAAAAACGATCACAAGCCACTTCTTTTCCACTTTCTGCTAATTGTACAACTTTATTGGTTTGGCGTTGGATTAAACACTGATGACACATATCTACAACAGTCAGAACTCAATCCACAGTCCAATCATTAACGAATCACTGTAATGAAAGTAAATATCAATTCCACACTTTGTATACTCATGTTATATAGAGTATATAGTATACAGTTACAATTTATTCCATAAATTCAAATGACTTTAGTAATTAAACACAGGTTTTACATTTGTTAATCTAACAGCTATATAAATATTTACATGTTTAAGATGCTATAACCAATAAAAAATACACAGCTCCTCATTTATTAAAGGATTAGCTGAGAAAAAATTCTGACCTTAAAATGACATGTAGAATGGTGAAAGTAAAACCAACAGCCTAAAATGACTAGTAGGAGGGAGAGAATATGAAAGATGTCCCTAAATGTACGTAACACTTTTTAAGTGTAAGCTTCAACTCGCAGTATCTGTCACAGTGAGTCAGCGGGATGATGTAGAAGTCTTTTCTTCTCTCTTACAGCCTCCTGTGTGAGATGAAGGTGTTATGATGAGCTTTTCTCACTCTAGCAGTCGGACTGACTGGATGTGCCTAATGGAACTCTGATGAAGTGTCCCGTGAATTATATTTTGAAGGCAAGCTTCCCTGTACATTGAGGCTCTTACACATGTACACAGTAAAAGTGGTGTGGGTTAATGGTCTGTACTTACACTGAGGTGACAGTCTCTTATGTCTCTATCACTTACCTCCACACACTGGCCATTTTATTTGACCCCTATATACTATATTTATTCATACTAAAAAGCATGAACCCCATTCCTACTTAAATCTGACCTAATATGCAATCGGATATTCATTTATCTCATAATAGTTACAGAGATATACAAATAACACAAACAAGTGCATAGTTATTCAAACATTTATTGAATAAAGTGGTCTGACATTAAATGAATTTCTAGGCAAATGTATGTTTTCAGTTGAGGATAATGAGTTTAGCAAAACTTCATCTTAATGTCCCCTGTAACTACTGATCAGTTCTACTTATTTACTTATAGAAATCATGGCCTATCTTTTTTCAACTGCTTTAACTAAATGGTGTTGGTGGGTTTTCTTAAGGAACTCCACACTCAGGTCTTGTCATAACCTTTCTAATGAATCAAGGTGTGGACACAAAATGATGTCTGCTATAAGCATTATTTGGTAGATTGAATAGTGTATCTGGAATCATTGTTATACTGTTACACGTGTCTTTTATTGTTATACTGCCACCACCATGTTTCTCAGGTGGGATGAGTTTAATATGCTGGAAGGCAGTGTTTGGTAACGTCTAATTTTAGCTATTCAATTCTATTTATGCCCTATCTGTCTACATGTTCTCAATAATTTTCTTGTTTACAACAGTCTGTCTTTACAAAGCTTTAAAAAAGCAGCATTGTTAGCACTCATGCTATCATTCCATACACATTATATTTGATTAGCATTTGTCTGATGGTGCAGAAATGAACAACAGCCAGCATGTCATTAAGCGTTACCCTGGGGTTCTGGGGTTCTGGGGTTCAGGGGTTCTTCCCAGTATATTATACATACTAGTCACTACGTGATTTTCACTACTACTCCTGAAGAGGGTAAACTTGTGCTGAATTTTCTGTATTTTTACACTATTTGCCTCAAATGAAATCTAAACTCAAAATGGTACCCTCCTCCAGGCTGATTAACAAAGCCAACTGCTTATATAAGATCCTCAAAAATCTTTAACCAAGGCCTGGCTACCCTCATTCACACCTTACTCTTATCCTCTCGATTGGGCCTCCTGACACTGATTACCCCTCTACCAAACTGATCTTTCCAGAGGTTCACATACTTTTGCCCACAAAGACAGCTAATGTTGAATTATTTGTTCAATAAATGAATAACAACAATATAATTATTTGAATTAAAAGTGATTATTGTCGTTGTGAACACACCATCACCACAACAAAATGTGACCTATGCATTTAAAGCATCACACACATGGAAGCGACCAGGGTGCAGTGAAGGGGAGACGGTACCTTGCTCAAGGGTTACCTCAGTGGTGCCCAGATTGGGACCTAAACCTGCAACCTTCTGATCCCAGAGGCAAGGTCCTAACCACAAGCCCACCACTACCCCATTTGTATCATGTGTTTTATAATGATCTTTTAAAAAAAAAAAAAAAAAATTTTTTGACTATCCACTTGCATTAAATGCTGCACAATTTATCAGTCACCATACTCTGCCCATCAATAAGAAAGGACCCACTTAAGATAACTTATTATTTGGAAGATGAACCATTCTAAGCTCAGCAGTGACAACAACATGATGGAGTTTTTCCACATACAACGATATAATACTTCATCGTCACTGTGGCACTGAAGCATCCAGCAAACATTGGTCCTATGGTCAGAAATTAAAATAAATAAATAAAAACACTATGGGATGAGTAACACAAATTTTATCTAGAAAAAGATAAGTGTAGGTACAAGGTGCACATAAAAACTGGGGCTTCAGGTTATGTAGCTGTCTCATCATGTGAGTGGCTCAGTTGACTATTATCATCTCCTGTTGAAGACAACTGACAGAATAAATGACTATCATTTGATAAGTTGGTGGTCTCTGAGGGGTGGAGCATAATTGCAGGATAGTGGGTTGGGCTAGAGTGGTGTGAGGAGCATGGGGAGTTGGTTGGGCTGAGCTGAATAGCGGTGGTGTCCTGCAGTGTGTGCTCACTGGCCTCCATCTCCAATGCAGGGCCCCCCACTCTCATTAACCCCCAGTGGTTCTGCCCATTGACTTTGTGGGACGAATGGGCTGTGGGTTGGCGACTGCAAACGCAACAGGCCCCAAAAAATGATAGCGCCACCAGCAAGAGGAGAGGACCGATGATGATGGGTGGGTTGCTCAAGGGCAGCATCTTGGCAAAGCCAAAAGCCCCCACAAGAGTTATGTTGATGCCAGCTAGCATTATGCAAAGTCCACAAGCGCAGCACAGGGCTGGGGATGGGTGGCCCTGCGCCCCCAGGAATCTCCTCTGTACAGATTTCTTCACTGGGGCCACATGCAGGTCTTTATCAGAGCAGATCATCCTTTCAATAGGAGTTCCTTACCTTCTCAGTAAACCCTTTTCATGCAGACAGAGAGAGAGAGAGTGAGAGAGATAGAGAGGGAGAGACAGAGAGAGAGAGAGTGAGAGAGATAGAGAGGGAGAGACAGAGAGAGAGAGAGAGAGAGAGAGAGAGAGAGAGAGAGAGATATAGAGCATCACTTGCTATGTATGTTACTGTGTTACTGTTATATGTATTTTGTGACAGCAGTATTACAAAAAAATCTTCTAAACTACTCACCATAAATCATTTCAGACCTGAAGCTGCATTAGAACTACTGATTTACCATTTGCAGTATGCTACAATGCTATTTGCTACAATACAGTACTACTGATTTACCATATGCAGTATGCTACAATACTATTTGCTACAATACACTACTGTTGATTTACCATATGCAGTATGCTACAATACTAATTGTTACAATACAGTACTACTGATTTACCATTTGCAGTATGCTACAATACTATTTGCTACAATACAGTACTACTGATTTACCATTTGCAGTATGTGAAATATAACAAACAATGTGGCAAGCAGTGCAACATGGTGGTAGTCTGTCTTTTAAATACAAAGAATTGGTGTAAGAGCAAAAGTGTAATGAAAACATCTGCTTTACCAGTTGTACTAGTGCAGCTAAAGTGCTAAATGAAATTGAAGATCAGTGAGGAAGTAAGGAGGAAAGAAAAGAAGGTTCCATTAAAGAGAACAGAAGAAACTCTGCTAACATTTGCAACTATTCTATTCCAGTGTTAGGTTGTATAAAGTTTCTTTTTTCACAAAAATATCCCAACTTGCTAATAATCAGTGCTCCCCTAATAGCGGCACTATGCAACGCTGTAAACACTGTGTATGTAAAGGTGAGCGTGTGCTTCCTCTAAGACAACCACTGCATCTTTTCAAACTGTCATTAATGGAACATCACTGGACAGTTCAGCTAGTTTGGAAGGTCAGGAGGGCCATTCCACCCACCCAGAGTGTGGATAGTCCATTGTGCTTTCTTGGACTATTTATGGATGGCTGTGGATGGCATCACTAAGCACCTGCTTTCCTTTAACAAGGAACTTTGTATAATTTATTATTGTGTTGTAAATTTGAGCTCATATCACTGATTTCTAGTTCATAGGTGCCGTCCGGCGTAAACAAACTATGTTAGGAGTGTGACTGGTAAGACACTTTTTATTAAGCAAATTTACTATTACAAATGAACTTTTATACATTTGAAGAATATTGTGATGGTGATTTTTCGTCATTACTGCCTTGCAGTAAAGGACAAGTAAGAAAATCTGAGAGCAGGATTAATGAAAGGAGCAGGGCAGTGGAACAACATTTGCTGCTGTTCTAATATCCGTCCGGTTGTTTGTTGTGTTATTGCAACAGTAGCTCTTGGGAGGGGCAATTCAATTAGTGTAGCCAGGTCTAGATGACAGCAATGATGAGAAGCGTTGGAAGGGGACAAATTTACTTTGCCATATAACTTTATTACTCACTCTGCAGACTGATCCTATGGACATGTTTTTCTTATGTGCCGCTACAGTGAGGAATTCAACAGAGCTATACCAGCAATTTCACTATGGACACAAAGATATTTAACTGTGCAAACGGTTAACGATAAACACGTACTGCTCTAATGAATTGGAAAAAAGGACCAGTGTCTGGAGAAAACAGAAGACAAAAACATTTAAGACACCCAAATGAAGTTCAGATATCATTATGGCCTAATTATTTTTAATAAGAGAGAAAACATAAAAATGATAAAAATTTGATTTTAATCAAATATTTTTATCATGAGACTGAGCTTAATAATCAGAAAAAATAGCTTTAGAAAATGTGACAACACATAGTCTTCTTATAATCCCACTTTTCAGTTTAATAATCTTAATGTATACCAACACTATCTACTGTCTACAAATGGGCTTAAAACCTATCCAATCACTGTCCATTAAAAAGAAGCCTACAAAGAGAACAAAATATTCTCACTCACCGAACAATGTTGATTCTTTCGGTAAAGAAAGCGAGTCAGTGGAAGTAAGTAACGTGTCAAGTCTCAGCAAATCACACCATGTTTGTAGCGGCTTCATACAGCGCATCAGGTCTCGTTCCCCGCCCATTTACTGGCAGAGCACGATTGGATTGGCTGTTAGTATCCCGCTACCTACGCTAGGATTGGCTGGTGATACTCGCTCTCACGAGAAGAAGGCGGGGCTTGTCCTAATACGGGTGATTAATGACTGATGTCAAGATGACAGTGACTTTTTTAACCAATCGGGTGGACTGTAATCTCAATAAATATCAACGATATTTTCTCCTGGATTAGCATATCAATATATACAAGTACACATTTATTCCGCGGTCCAATTTGGAAAAAAAAAGTTTATTTTAACATTTTAGAGGAATGTTTTATTATACTTGCACTCAAATGGGGGTTGTCATAAGGAGAAATATCATGATTCTTATATTGTCATTATTCATACATTCTGACAAAGAAAGTTAAAAAGCTCTGTGTATAAGGAGCTTCGCTTAAACATATCACATACCTGTGCAGAACTACAAACCCCCTTTTCCAGAAAAGAAAAGATGTCCTGTCATACTGATCACCTTAATTGTATTTGCACAACCCTAATTCCAAAATTTTTTAGGATGCTGGGCAAAGGTAAATCAAAACAATGTAATTATTTGCAAATCTCATAAACTCATATTTTATTCTCAAATTAACAAATATAAAAACTGAGACATTTTACTACAGGATGAAAGATTTTAGCTCGTGTTGAATTTGATGACAGCAACACATCTAAGAATGTAAGGGTGGAGCAACAAAGGACTGGAAATGTAAGTGGTACTAATAGGAAACAGCTGGATGAATTTTGCAGCTAATTATGTTAACTGTCAGAAGGTCAACAACATGATTGGATATAAAATGAGCATCTTGGAGAAGCATTAACAAATTGTGGAACAATTTCAGAAGTAGGTAATATTATGAAGAATTGGAATATCACATCATCTACAGTACATGATGTCATCAAAAGATTTAAAATCTGAATAATTTTCTATGCACACGACACAAGGCTAAAAATTAACATTGACCTTCAGGTCCTCAGGCAGCACAGCATTAAATATATTTGGAAAGATTCAGTCATGGAAATCACTGCATGGGCTCAGAAAAACTCCATCATGCAACAAAGAAGCCATATATGAACATAATCCAGAAACACTTTTCAACGTTATGAAAACGTATAGGACTGTGGGAGCAGTAGAAGATTGTATTTGGCAATGAGACTGAAAGAAAATTTTTTTACCAATATTTTGAAACATCATAAGAGTAGGTTTTATTATATGTTATATACAGATGAATTACATAAAGTTACGAAATTACAAAAACTCTAATTACATTAATCTAATATATTCTTATTGGGATTAGCAGAAAGCATTATAAAAATAGAATCTTACTGTTAATAGCACATATGCAATATTTGTCAGCAAAAATAAAATGCTAATTATTGTCAGGTGTAAAAAATATCCCATTATCTTGCATGTTTTAATGTCACATGTTCAACAAAAACAAAATAAGTACCCCATCCTGGTAAAAAAATGGATAGCCATTCATTTCAATATAAAAATTTCCCCTGAAAATCTTCTTTTTTTGGTGTATTTGCCAAGGACACTACAGTAAGTGACAATGACATCCATTTGAATTTAGGTTACCGTAGGAAAGGTTTGTTACTGTTTTACCAGTTACGCTTTCCAAGAGCTAAAGAACTTGTTCTTTTCATGTTCTTAGAACTTAACAGCTTAATAGCTATTGACAGCTGTTATTGGAGTCTTATTGGTACCGTAATAATACACCTAAAGCAACTACATTTACATTTATTCATTTGGCTGACGCTTTTGTCCAAAGCGACTTCCAGGTACAGGAACAATCAGCATAAATTCAGACATGACAATACTGATGTGCGAGTTACAGAGAGTTCAACTTAATCTTCTTAGTCATAAAAACAGTGCAGGTGCTACAACAGTGCTACTATCAGTTAACAACAGTTACTATCTGAAAGAGAAACCCATTTCTATATTATCATTAATATTTTCAGATTTTCATCGTGGGTGTGGAATCTCCAATCACTGTTCTCTCGTTGATCTGAGGGATCTGGTGGGTGTGTAGGTTTGGATGAGTGTAGTCATGTAACAGGGAGCAGATCTGTTGATGATCCTGTAGATAAGCATCAACGACTTGAATTTGATGCTGCGATGGGAAGCCAGTGTTGAGAACGAAGCAGCAGCGTCACATGGGCGTGTTTGAGCTGCTGCATTCTGAATCCTCTGCAGTGGCTTGATTGTAGTTGCAGGTAGATAGGTCAGCAGTGAGTTGCAGTAGTCCAGATGAGAGAGAATCATTGCCTGGACCAGGAGCTGAGTGGAGTATTCTGGGAGGTATGGTCTGATCTTGCGAATGTTGTACAGGGTGAATTTGCAGGATCTTGATGTAGTTGCCATGTAGTCCTTGAAGGTCAGCTGGTCATCGATGATCACTTCAGGGCTCTTAGCAGTACTGGTCGGCATAATGACAGATTGGCCAAGCTGGATGGAAATGTTGTGATATATCATTGGTTTAGCAAGGAAGACGAGGAGCTCAGTCTTTGATAGGTTCTTTCATCCAACATGCGATGTCTGCAAGGCATGCTGTGATTCTGGAAGACACTGTGTTATCATCTGGTGGGAAAGGAAGGTACAATTGCGTATCATCAGCATAGCAATGGTAAGAGAAGCCGTGGGACTGAATTACTTTGCCAAGAGATGTAGTATAAAGTGAAAAGAGAAGAGGTCCAAGCACCGATCCCTGAGGGACACCCGTGGTCGTCTGGAGAGGAGCCGATACTTCACCTCTCCAGGATTCCCTGGGGTATAAATATGAGGTGACACAGTGGACAAATTCATTCAGTCATTCATCAACATAAGAAAGATTAGAGTACACAAATGAATATGCTTACACATGTTTTCTAGACATTAATAAAAGCATGACTGGAACCAGTTTCTAATGTCAGACAAAAGAAACTAGATTCTATTGGTAAAAAAAAAAGTTGTGTTTTGAATAAAAAGCTACACAGAAACGACCTTACCTACACTGTTAAGAATCTCTGTTGTTTTGGGGCAGTTTTATCTCTAGAAGCCTTACCTAGAGGTATAAACATCCAAATCCATGCAAATGGTTGAAAGACCACAGACATATACTTTTGGGTCTTCCACTCCCCTGACTTAAGGCTCATTGAAAAGATGTGGGCTGAGCTGAAGTCCAAAAAAAGACAACCAGTATTCTGGTGGATCTGGAGAGACTATGTATTAGAGCGTGGTCTCCTGATATTCCATCATATAAGACATTACAGGTAAAGACTCATTGCTGTTATTCTGGCAAGAACCTAGGATTCTGGAGGATCTGGAGAGATTCTGTGATTTCCTATTGCTCCAGTGATTATAGTAGACGACTCAGTGCTATTATATTAGTGAAGGGAGGCTGTACAAAGTACACACAGGTATCCCAGTTATTAGCCAATAGTGTTGTTTTAGTTTTCCAGAAGAGCTTTGATTTAATTTAATCTCATATTTTCAATACAGTTAATTACCCACAAATGCATTTTTCATTTTACCAATCTTAACCGATGTGCAAATTATTTTGGAGAGGACAGTATGGAGTATCTAATATAAAGATCTGGTACGTTAGTGTGGGCCATTCGCAAAGGACTATCAAGGAAGGTCTGCTTAGTTGCTATGGGGATAAGGTATCTATGGCGACTGGAAAAGCATTACCCATTAGGGAATATTATCTGGATATAATGGGGCTCGGAAATAAGCTGAATGACCTGTCTGTGTCCAAATTAGCACACATCAGAAGAATAATAGCAACCTTGAGTAAGTGCCACATGGAATATACCACAGTTTAAGCAAGAAACCCAGTTTCCAGAAAAGTTTATATTTTTCATGAAATTTGATAACAACAAGAATGTGCATAAACAATGATAAAAGATCAAAGAAAACATTTTTAATGTTGTCACTGATCAACTTAAAATATAAACAAATGTAGAATTTGAAACATGCAACAGTTGCTAAAAAAATTGGGACAAAGTTATGTTGCATCCCCTTTTCTTTCAATTACACTGTTTGGGAAATGAGGAGACTAATTGTTGCAGTTCTGAAAGTAGAGTTTTAGCCAATTCTTTCTTTAAAACTTTAGTTGCACAATAGTTCATGGTGGCTCTTGGTCAATTCTGTTCAAGATAAAACCAAATTAATTTATTTTTAAGAAACAGATCTGGACTCCTGCCAGGTTTAGAAGCCAACAAACATTGTTGTGTAGAATGATGCGATTTCATCACGAGTCTTGATGAAACTGATGGCAGAATCTCTCTATAAAATCCCAAAATATGCCTCTTTGTCAATGGAACCTTTACACTCGTGCCATGATGCTCCATGATACCTTGACAAATGTTGGCTTTTGGTGATGGTGATGTTTCCCAAGCCCAAGCTGAAAGATGGATCATCTGACCACAGCACAAGTTCAGTTTGGCCTTTACACAGTCAAACATCATTAGCTCGCCACCTATCGGTCTCATTGCATAATGGAGTTTCAAACTATATTCATCACCACAACAGGGATTTTTTCTCAAGTAGGGTCTTCAGAGGACTCAAAGGTTCTGGCCGTGTCCTACAGGGACTGAGATTTTTCAGAATTACCCTTAAACTTTTTACAAGATTATATACTATAAAGAGTCATGAATTGCTGCTTGCAGAGACTTTGTCAGGTGCTCCTTCTATATCCAAACAGGATGTGGTGTGAAAGTCACCTGCTTATTGTGAAATATTAAAAAATGGCTTATGTTGAAAATTCTAACATTTTTTGCTATTATTTTGCTCCCTTTCTCCCTTATTTTTTACAGAATTTAAAAAACACACAAATTTACAATTTTCTTTTAACTTCAATCAGTTAAATTAAACTTGAAGTTAAGATCACACATTCTTTAACTGCAATTCATTTAAAAATCTGTTTGGTGTTAAGGTTTAATGGAACAATTAAACACCCCATTTTCATATTGGTGCTGAGCTGTTTCAATAGAAGCTTTGTGAAACTGAGCTGAAGGAATAATACACATTATTGTCCATAATTTCAGAGCAAATGTCTGGTTTATTTATGCCGATGGCAATTTATCAAACATTTTCCACAGTTAAACATTTCAAACGTTCATCTTCCCCAGTTTAAACTAAATTTAAAAATATAAACCCATTAGCCCAGTTCATGTCACAGCAACTGTGGGAATCAATTGTAAAAGGTAATGGTGGCCTCTAGTGACAAAACAGGAAAATAACAATACCATTCGCCAACCAATGGCAAAGAACAAAGTATAGTGCTGCCACAACAAAGCCACGTTTACAGTTTGTTGTAAAATAACAACTATAATTTAGTGCCACCATTTACTCAGGACTGGGTTTTTTGTTCAAGAGACAAATTCTCTACTGTAGGTTAAAAAAATAAGACTTAAAATCAAGAACTCTGAACAGTGAAAAAATAGAGATATGCAGAACACAATACAATAAAGAAATAAAATTAAAGACAACACAGCTGTGCAACACGTTCTGACATTTAACCTCCAGCAACGCTGTACAAAAATCATGCTACTTGCTGGCAGAGTCAGGAACACTGTAAAAATGTGCAAAAAATAATGTGCAAACTGTGTTTGAGGTAAGGAGAAATTATGGCACATTACCACTTTTACTTTTCTGATACCAGTACTGCTATTAAATCCTCATACAATATTTTGTCTTTGAAAACTGAGTGAAGTGAAGCATTCCATATAAAATGAGCATCTAATGGTAGGCCATCATGCTGTAACTACTCACACAGAAAAAAAACACAGCCAGCAACATCTCAATCGCACAATTTGATAGCGCTACGTCAGGATAGATTTGTTAAAAGACTTGGTCAAATTTTTATTTTCTTCTCTCCAATTTCTAATAAAAATTTAAAATGTTTTGCTGGTATTGGCCCAATACTGCTACACAGTTATACAGACATGCCATTTCTAGAAAAGACATAACTAACAAACATGAAGGCTCAGTAACCACTTCATGTGACTGTATGTTGATGTACAGGAAACATAACTTCATGCATGGAGTTTCAAACTTTATCACAACACTGTTCGCACTGGCTTCTTGTCAGACAATTACTGGTCTAAACTGTCCAAATTTGAAACTATTTTATAAATAAAACACATCCTTAAACAACCAACATTTTAAAATGGGAGAATAAAAGAAACATACACAAAAGTGAACTGAGAACTAGTAACAATACTAAAACCAAGATATCAATATTTTCCCTCTTATCTTAGCACCGCTGTAGTTGGCTAAATATATTTCAGCCATAAATATTAGGTCTTAATTACTAAAATATATGAAAATCTTTCACAGCTTCATATGCACTTGTACTGACCGTTTTTGGTACATCATAGATGAACATGAACTATGAAGCCAACCTGAGAACACATTTGTAAATAATATTATTTTTCAATTTATTATATAAATCTGCACCCTTAAATCCCTTAAATGGAAAACACTGAAGAAGATAGTAGTAAATGTAACCTGGTAACTGCTGTCTGCTGAAATCTTGTCTTGGGCATAGTGTGTGTGCGCAATCATAAGCAATCATCAGGTTACTCAAACTTAAATGCATCAAGTTCTCAACAGTGTTTGCTATGAGTGTGCACTTGAGCTAAATACAGGTGTTAGGCATAGACGTTTAAATAGTGCAGTCTTACTCTGGCACCTGAGCAGTGGCCAGGAACTGGCTAGTGCTGCGGAGTGCAAGGGACTGTGCTCTGCGTCGAGCCAGCCTGGAGTTAGATGGAGGCGAGAGTCGCATGGAGCACACAATGGCCCCGCTGTCATCCTGCTCTTCGTCCTGTTGGGACAGTTGTCTGTTAAAAGCCATGGCCTCCACCGCAAACTGAGTCAGGTCCTTAGTGCTGCACTTCCTAGAGTCACAAAGAAACAACAGAACAACAGTTAATTATTAATTATTTGTTTAACAGTTAATTAAAACAAACTTTTGCATATGTCTCATCTACAGGTTTCAGTTTAAATATTTCAATTAAATACATTTCAATAAAAATCATAATGTATTAAAATATTAGACAAAGATAAATACAAAAACAAATGGGAAAAAAAGCTATGCAAACCTACTTGGCCCTGTGTGAAAAAGTTATTGCCCCCTAAATCTAATAACTGGTTGTGCCACCACAATAAAAACCTTAATCAAGTGTTTGTGACAACTGGCAATGAGGCTTGCACATCGCTGTGGAGGAATTTTGGTCCACTCTACTTAAATTGTTTTAATTGCTTTTGGAGAACTATCATTAGATGCCTGTTTATGGTTAAGTCCAGACTTAAATTTTAAATTTAACTTTGACTAGGCCACTCCAAAACTTTAATTTAGTTTATCTGAGCCATTCAGAGGTGGACTTGTTGGTGTGTTTTGGATCATTGTCCTGCTACATAACCCAAGTGTGCTTGAACTTCAGGGCACAGACTGATGTCTAGACATTCTCCTTCAGGACTTTCTGGTAGAAAGCATAGTTCATAGATCAAACAATTACAGCCAGTTATCCAGGTCCTGACCCAGCAAAGCAGCCCCAGACCTACAATACCACCACCATGCCAGACTGTGGGTATGATGTTCAAACCTTCCAAAAATAATAAAAATAACCAGTCCAAAGAATATTTTCATCAAGACATTTTTGGTACTAAAAAAAACAAAAAATCAAAAAATACATACAACAACATACCTTTGTAAGACATGTGGTGTTGGAAGACCTCTTTCAGGAGCGTTCTACAAAACACAAAAAAAAAATTAAACAAAAACAAAATTAAAGATGGAATTTCCTAGCATTTTATGTAATATAATGTATATACACTGCTCGACACCTCAGATGGGATAAAATCATGCTGGATATCTCTTCTGATATGGACTGGGTAAAGTGCTAGGAATAAAAGTATGCCACATCGTTTGATGGAAATAAAAAAGATCAACCTCCAGAGCACTGAATTCAACGACACCACAAAAATCAAAATGAAAAAATAATGAAAAAGTTCAGTCAATTTAGCAGAAATTTCATTGCAGCAATTCAAAATGGTACTTAGTGGCTTGTACTGTATGTTTCCATGTGCTTGTATGCATGTCTGACAACATGCCCTCATACATCTGGACCCTCATCGTCCTGGACAGTTTGAGGGTTACCCTGGCAGCATAATAATGTCCCAGAGGTGTTCTGTTGGATTCTTGTCAGACAAGCATGGGGGCCAGTCATTGGAATTAATTCCTTCATCCTCCAGAAACTACCTATGTACTCTCGACACATGAGCCCAGGCAATTTGGTGCACCAGGACGAACCCAGGACCCACCACACCAGTCATGCTGAACAATGTTACAGGAGGCATAAAGTTCTCCACAGCATGTCCAAAACCTTTCACATCTGTCTACTCTGTGAAAAGAACAGGGCACCAGAGGTAGACCTGCCAATTCTGGTATTCTATGAAAAATGCCAATTGGGCTCTAAGGTGCCGGGCAGTGACCATAGGGTCCACTAGAGGATGTCAGGCTCTCAGGCCAACATCATGAAGTTTGTTTCTGATAACTCTAGCTACCTGTGCAACCTCAGTAGAGTCCAAGTATAGCCTCATCCTACCAGTGACACTGACCCTAGCCAAAGGGAAAATTAGTGTAAAAAAAATCAGAAAGCATGAGGGGAAAAAGGTCAGTGGAAAACATATTTATGCTATTTTGAAGCATTCAGTTAATCTTTAAGTATTGACAATATCCACTTAACGCTCAAGAAAGCATACTGTATATTACAATAACAGTAAAATAAATGGTAAAAAGAATTGTGGCATTAGCATTTTTTAATCCATTTTTACAGCGTTAACTTTCAAAGCTGTGTGTGTGTGTGTGTGTGTGTGTGTGTGTGTGTGTGTTTGCTTTAGACTTTTAAACATATTTTGTCCTGAAAATATCACTAGTCTGGAACAACTGAGAATGCCTTTGTGGAGTTATTTTTAGCATATATTAATATGCTAAAATAAAAGAAAGTTAGGAACAGCTTCCTCACCCCCTGCACCCACGGGTGCTGCAGGACTTGTGCTGCATTAAGCCTCAGCGTTGCATCTCGCACCAGCAGCCTAGAGATCAGGTCTTTGGCACTGTCTGAGATATGGGCCCAGTCCCGATCATTAAACTCGTACTTTCCCTCCTGGACTCGTTCAAACAGGTTGTTCTGCACACAGTGAATGTGAAAGCTGACACAAGTCCTACACAATGATCTAAATAGTATGAATGATATGAATGACTTGCATAGCATCTAACCTGACAGGCACGGCAGGTTTCCCCTCGCTCCCAGCCGCAATCAGTACCACAGTGGCCAGTGAAAGGTGGACTTCCGCTAAGCAAGATGTAGAGGATGACCCCCAGGCTCCAGAGATCACACCGTTTATCATAAAATGATGCCTCATCTGTAAAAACCTCCACCACCTCTGGAGCCATGTACTCAGCTGACCCACACTAAGGAGAGATGTAGACTTAGTCTTCTTAAAAACAGACAAATTTCACATTAAAGGACCACATATAATTCTGTATGTTTAATGTCTTTATAATGCTTATATTGGGTCAGATCACCTGACAGTTTATTTAAGACTTAAGTTATTTAAGTTTATAAAGACTGATGGTTATCCATACTTAAGCTGGTAACAGAATAAGATCCAAAAAATATCCTCTCATATCAGATTTGCATGTGTAAGACCAAAACTAAAAGGAGTCCTCAGGTACTTGAAACTCTATTCTATTTATTTAAAAATGTTTCTGCATACATTGCTACCAGATTTCTGCCTTGATCTTTTTGGTGATTTTGATCTTTACTCTGGGCACCAATTACCAAACTATTTTTATACTCTTTTGGTGAACTCCTCTTCTAATCACTAACTAGGAAAAAACAAACCTTAATGTATCTTTTAAAGCATATAATTAAGCAAAGATTCCTGATAGCTCACAAATGTGATAAAGTACAACCATACAGAAAGGCACACCCTGCCTTATTTACAAATTCCTCCACAATTATTGGCACATCTTGTGAAGATTAGTAAACAAAATGGTTACAAAAATTCCTCCTTTTGGTAAATCTTATACTGGGAAAAATAATTATTCAAAGAAAAACAAACCCCTAACTAAGAAGCAATTTTTGGTAACACTGAAAATGATTAGTGTGTGTAGATATGCTGAAGATAAAATAACACATAAATCAAATAAGGCGGAAGTGCGCTGATCTTCGGGTGAACGGTTATGAATTTCTATGTTAGGGCAATTGCAGAAAAGGCAGTTAACTCAAACGGTTACAAATTTCCTCGGAAGAGGTCCTCTGTTTATTTTGCCCCCCAAATACAGTGAGGATGGGAAGAGAAACAAAAAAGTATCAAGGATCAACCAAGAAAATTTAGAGTAGGTGTTTTTCTGTGACCTTTTGTTCATAAACGTTCATTTTTTGCACAATTCCTTAATGCATTTATGATGTATCAAGTAATATTTAAGGCTATTTGTAAAATTTGTCTTTTAATAATAGTTTCACATGCAACAATCTAAAGATTCTGGCAAGATGAAAAAGCAAAGTCAACAAAAAAGCATGTGTGTACCGGTGTGGTAAGTTCCGGTGTAGTTATAGGAGTACAGGCACTGCTTAGCTTCACTCCACTTCCCAGGTCAAAATCACAGATCTTCACAGGAGACACCTACACACAATGACATAAGTACTGTAACAAGATTACAGTACTGAAACAGCCTGTGCCCTCAGTCTTTTGTCCCTGGGGACATGATAAACAGTTTCACTAAACCACACTGGTAGTGGAACATCCTATTCAATGTCTTATTTTCTATTATTATTTCATAACAAAATTGTACCTTGTCAGCATGTACACAAAGGATATTTTCAGGTTTCAGATCACGGTGGGCTATTCCTATAGAACAGAAAAGTCCATTATTAAACAGACTTCTTTACAACCATTGTCAGGAAGTGTGTAGAATCTGGGACACTACCTTTTGTGTGCAGGAAGTCAAGAGCTTGAGCTATGTCCCTAACAACACGACTGGCTTCCCTTTCATCAAAGTGCTTCCTCCTTTGGATATGTGTTAGAATGGAGCCTGAGGGAGGAAGTACATCAAAAAGAATTAAAAAGACAAAAGCCTGGTGATGAATGAAAAAAATTGACCAACATTTAAGAAAGTCATACCACCAAATAGTTTTTCAAACACCAAATAAAAGCAACTGTCATCTTCAAAGAACTGAATGAGTTCCAAGATGTTTCTGTTGAGAAAGAGAAGTCACAGAGAAGTCTTGTTATATTAATCAGTTTAAAGGAACATTATGTTAACATCATTTAGAGTACTGTGAGTGATAATGCCACATTCTACAAATCTAATGCTTTAGACACTAATTTACAATAATGTTTTATAACAACATTTTTGAAGTACATTCAGAGCAGGAACATACAAAGTGGTCCCAAAAAATAATTTAATACTATTTTAGCATGATCAGCATTACAAAATATAAAATATAAAAACTCAGATGGTTTGCAGATGCACTGGTAGTTCTGAATAGTAAATAAATTGGTTATATTTCTGTTGTAAACATCTTGACACCTGGTTCCCAATATCAGCATTAAGAATAGCAATGCATGTAAGTTTCTCTACAGTCTACCATTTCACACCAAAGCCCTCAAAATGACAATTAAAGTTGTCAGTCTTTTCTTCAAACATTTCATGTAAAAAATCATTTTATAAATGTAAGTAAAATTACACATTACAGAATTATACAAAAGGTTCTTACTTATTCCCTTGGCACTGATATAAAGTCTCCACCTCTCTGAACACTCTGCTCCGACTGTGACCAGCAATCTTCTCAATTATCTTATGAGGCCAAACACAGTAAGACATTCTCACAAACATTTGCATGTATTTCTGTTAACTTCAGCATTACTTTTGACTTGTATAAATGTTATGTTAATAAGATGTCTCACCTTTACAGCATACTCAGTGCCATTTTGTAGGCTTACACAGCACTGGACTTTAGCATAGGCTCCTTGCCCTAGCACCTCATCTGTAAGCCTGTACAGGTCTAAAATATAAACATGGGTTCAGACATAGTCAGTTTAATCTCACTACTCTGAAAGAAAGGAAATGTAAAAAACGTTGAGAAAGCACAGCATGTCTGCGTTCACTTCACTATCACCATCATGATGACAGAAACACTAAGCATCAGATTACTAAAGTAAACCTGTCATTTCTGGTCCATATGTGCTCAGATAACTTCAAATGACATGGAACTGATTCACATAATTTTCCACATACCCAAGATATATTTGATAAACCAATACGTATTTGGTGTCTAAATTATGCTTCTTTAGTCTGAAACTGGAGTTAAAAGTGCTAGGCTAGAAAGCATTGATCTTGGCTCAGATTTCTCCCTATCTATGACAGTTGCTGCTACCAAACCTGGTCTCACCCTGTGCATTCTAGGGCTTTCTTTGCTTTAACACACCTACTTCAACACAGTTAACTGTTAATGAGCTGACAACCTGGATCAGATGTGTTGGGAGCAGGCTTATTAATTCACAAGTATTAACTCATACCATGTCATAAACCTCATCAATAAGTCTAGAAACATGATCTGAGCACGCTGAAAGACATTTAAGGATGTATTTTTAAAAATTGGGTGACAAGACATCTAGTCTAGTCTTAAGTTAGCAATGTTAGCCTTACATCTACAGTTAAAACACATGTCTTGGCTGGTGAAGTAAATATGAGAGTAGTGGAAAACAGATTTTTTTTGGCCAATCCATTCCTTTAGGTAAATTTACAGTACTAGTATAGAACAGAATGCTTGCAAGAAATACCACTGAATGTCTCTGTGGAGCTGTTTGCTGCTCGGGTCCTTCGCTTCTTCTTCCTGCGTACACCGGAGTCTGTAATGTTTACTGGTTGACTGCTCTCAATCATCGCTACAAGAAGACAAAAAGAAACCGCACGTCAGTGAAAAAAACATATCCAAATCATTCCATATCCAAATTCAATTTTACAGCAAAAATGTGTGTGTAAAATCTGTATTGAAAACTGAATTAAAACTTAATACCTATACCTGCAGAGGTCTGGGAAGCACAGTTGGAGACAGGAGGGAGAGGAGGAAGGCCTGCATTGCTGTCTGGTGGACCACATGCCAGAGAGTCTTTGGCCATCTGAGGGACACAAGAAACCATGTGAGCAGCATCAAGACAAAGTCCACATGAAGGTTCTAGAGGCCTAATTATTAACCAAAGCTAAGTTAGAAAAACAACAAGCTGTGTAATACTAGAGTATCATTTCTGTGTCATTTCCTAAAGGTACCTTGTCAGGTGGGTGAAAATAGGTCAGCTGGTGAGTGACATCTACGGGAAAGGCAACCTGTGACCAATATTTTCTGTGGCTTCCTTGTTAACATTTCTGCTTACTAAAATAGCAAAGACATCGAAGCACAACCATGACCTGTCATATTTCTATATAGAAGTACTTACAGACCTAACTTTAAACCTGACGTAACTTAAACCTTATCAGAAAAAGAGGAAGTTGTGAGAGCACTGAGTCATGAATTCAAATTCAAAGTGACTAAGCTTTGGGGAACAGATATCACTCTGCAGCATTAGGCTATCAGATTCCATCCTGTGCTAAAGGCCCAGCTACACACACAAACAAGATAAGAAGGAAAGTACAGGGTTTCTACAGTCAGCATTCAATATCAGACTGAACATCCTTTTGAGTTGTAAAACGTGTCATTACATCCATAAAAACAAACAAATTATAACAATATCCTATTACACAAATTGTGTCCTTGTTTAAACATAAAAATATGAAATATTTTCGAACTATTGAAAATGGGTCTTTTAGTGGTTATAAATATATTCTAGGCTGCCCAAGCCACTATGAATGAAACATTAATTTAACTTTGGTAGATTCAGTAAATGTGTTGTGATGTTGTTGCTGTAACTATTAATATATACAGACAATCTTTAATTCCTTTTAGCACAGAATCAAGTGTTGAGAACCTGGTATCATTAACCTAAACACTTTATACACAACAATAAAGTGAAATGTACTTTTTTCTGTCAGTATAATGCCAGTTGTTACCTGACGCGTGCAGTGGAGCTGGCTCTGCCTCACCATCTCCACAAACTGGAAAACACAAATGTTGCACAATTGAAGTTACTTTTTATTGATAGTTTAATCTGACAGAGGACAAATCACCGGTCATCCGTTATTTTAAAATGTCCTGGCTCTTTTAAACGAACATGTTACATGACTATTTCCATCAACTGATCAAGCAACATTTTAACAGACAGCCTTGGTGAGAGGAAATTGCACAACGTACAGGCCAAAAGTTTGGACACACCTTCTCATTCAATGTGTTTTCTTTATTTTCATGACCATTTACATTGGTAGAT
>JBBIGC010000039.1:14057886-14087697 GCA_037576955.1 Lepidarchus adonis
CTCTTCTGCTTGTTGCCTCTCCTTAGCAGTGGTTTCCTGGCAGCTATTTGACCATGAAGGCCTGATTCACGCAGTCTTCTCTTAACAGTTGTTCTAGAGATGGGTCTGCTGCTAGAACTGTGTGGCATTTATCTGGTCTCTGATCTGAGCTGCTGATAACCAGCGATTTCTGAGGCTGGTGACTCGGATGAACAGGTCTTCAGAAGCAGAGGTTACTCTTGGTCTTCCTTTCCTGGGTCGGTCCTCGTCCTGGTTTTTGCAACTCCACCAAGAGTGTGCAAAGCAAAAATCAGCAAAGGGTGGCTATTTTGTAGAAACTAGAATATAAAAAATGTTTTCAGTTATTTCACCTTTTTTGTTGAGTACATAACTCCACATGTGTTCATTCATAGTTTTGATGCCTTCAGTGAGAATCTACCAATGTAAATGGTCATGAAATAAAGAAAACACATTGAATGAGAAGGTGTGTCCAAACTTTTGGCCTGTACTGTATGTCTGTTAGTCAGGATACAAAACAGGTGACTTTACCAGTAACCAAACACTCAGGGTTTAAATGAGCTATGTGGTACATCAGTAAGGTAGCTAACCTAACTCAGCTAGCTACAGAGGGCAGCTGTCTCCAACTGTCAACCATAATGGAAGCAAATCCTGATGTTTTAAAACACTGACCTAACTTGACTCTTGCGAGTAGGACAAGTGCAATACGTTACAAGCAGCCTATACAACAGTGTTAGCTAGTTATAACGTTAATGACACAACACTTCACACAAGTACCTTCACAATCAGCTTAAAACATTAAAACAGAAATATATTTTTTGTCTGTTAGCTCCTCGCCAAAGAACGCAAGGCTTGCTAACGAACTGTGGCTAGCTAACGCTGAAACAGGAACGTTATCGTAAGCAAACACAAAACTACATATATATTTATAGTTTCTAAATTTAAATTCCAATATTTTAAACAAAATAATCTGTCCAAAGAAAAAGAAGCAAACCTGGAAATCGCCCTGTGCCTTCCTCTACCAGTCTCTCAGCGAACGGCGCGAAGGGAGGGAAAGATCAGCCAAAACACAGGACTAGCCAACACCCGCCCATTCCCACTTATCTGCGCTCCCATTGGCTGCGGTGGAGCTCGCGAGCGTTCATTCTCCAGCCCTTCAAAGTTTCCCAATCGTTTACTAGATGTGTTTAACATGTTTTTCTCCTCCCTCTGATCACTCTGCTAGTGTTGTAAGTACATTCTTTCCCGTCTTTTGCGCATTATATTTTTAAGAAAACAGAAGGAGGTTCTGCATATTAGCCTTGTAGTTAAGGTGCAATAAAAACCACTTGCAGATTAACCACAAAAAAGACATGCACTTTGTATTTTCCCAGTCCTTTGACAGTAAAGCTGGTTTGACAGGGGGAGGTGTACTTTAGAAATGCATCTCATTTAGACAGGCCTAAATGAAAATAAAAGCATGCACAAATAAAACAGTATGGAAACCACACATTGCATTTTCATAAAAGTGAAGAAAGGGCCTTTTGCTTCCTCCATTTTGGCTGTGATCCACAGCATGACAATATAAATTGGTGCATTTCATACTTGCCAGGGAACCTCAGGCATTTAACAGGCTCCTGCCTGCAGCGCTAGAGAATTCCTTTCAAAAACAAGTCCATACTCAAACTCAGGGACTCCACGTTAACACATAACTTCTTCACACTGCATCTCAGATCGTCCATATATGTGAATGTGCAGCAGGTGCTTCCACTAACTTGTAAAACATGTAAAAACAAAGTTACTTTAGTGATTTCTTGTAACAAAAGTAATATTCTTAATACAGTTTGTCACCATTAAGCACCCTCCAAAGTAACTGGCAATTCTGGTTATGAAATGTTAAAAGCCCTCAAATAAAAAAAATATATATTTTAATTTGATTAAATTAGTTATTTCTTAGTGCTGTAATGTTTTTTTTATTCGCTTGAGTTCCATGTCAGATTCTTCTACAATTTTCAGTGTGAGATTATACTCCTGCAATGAATTAATTTTAAAGCTTTTAACCTGTGGTGCCAATAATTTTGGAGGGCGCTGTACACACGAAGAAAACATAACATTAAAACCACCTGACTAATATTCTGTAGGTCACCCGCTTGCTACTAGAACCGTTCTGACTATGGTCAGACACTCACGATCATGAAATATCAAGTCTGACACAGCTATTTGTCCACTTGGCTCATCTGAATATAGTATGAGATCTGATGCTTAAATATTCAAAAGAATTGGTCCATTGATATATCAGACAGCAGATCACTTTTTAAAAGAGTTTCTTTGCTGCCCACTTCAGTTGCAGATCTTCTCTGTCATGGGTCTCTGCAAGAGAAGAAAACACAGGGTTTGTGTGTGTGTTATTGAATTTCAAATAATTGAATGTGCTTCTGTTTTGCAGAACCTCATTTTCTTAAGCAACCTCCTATGAACATTTAATTCCCAAAAAGGACTGTACACTATTTCATCAAAACTAATAAATCAACACTATGTAAAAATTCTCATAAGCCATAACCCAAGGCCTGCACCACTACCATGGTCTACCCCACAGGCTGCTTTGTAACTTCTTTGCTAAAACACATTCTTCTCACCAGTGGCTCTAGTTCTGAGTGATCGATGAGGCTGAACTCGGAGATGAAGTAGTAGTAATGCTTGTAGCAGGTGTTGACATGCGCCTCGGCACCCATGCTGCAGATGCTGTCAAAATGGTGGATGTACACATGAACAAACACCCTGAAAAGTCGACTTAGAATCTTTTTACACACCTGCTGGAAGTTTTTTGGAAAAGGAACTCCTGAAACAAGAAAAGAACCTTGTCAGTCTGGAGTATCATAACATTCTTGACTAGCTTCATAATTCAAGGGCACTTCAGTCCTGTGAAATATTTGACATCATAGCTATTTGTTATATTTCTGAATAGTTTCAGTTAGAGCAGCATTCAGTTTTGTATTTGCAGTCCAGCACTGCATTCTCACTGTACAGGGGGTCATTGACTTACGATAGGGTTCTGTTCCTCAGTGTGTGTCTTAAGTCGAAACCCCCTTACATAAGCGTCTACTTCCCTGGGGCCATATCAAATGTACACATTTTTCTCTTACCTCAAATGTAGTCAAATGGTATTGACAAGTTTAGGGTATGAAGGTTTGCTCTGGAGCTATTAGTCTAATCTGATTAGGTAATCTCAAATAGACTTTTGCATGTGTTTTAACACTCAGACAGCTAAACCCAAGTGGCAGAATCGAGATGGCTGATGGGTGCCAAAAAATCATGATTGCAGAAGTGTTTTTGCTTCCATTTTTTGCAGAAGTCTCTGTTAAGTACTTGAGATCCACCTGAGCTATGTAATAAAGCTGAGCTTTAGTAATAAAGACTTTTTTTGTTCAAAGGACTTAACAAGGTCAGTGTCACAAATTTGCTTAAATTTAAATAGAAATTATTTAGAATCTTGGATATTTCTTCTAGGGAGTTTTTTCCAAAGTTCTAAAGTGTTATGTTGATCATGAAATTGCTAAGTAGGGCGATCTGATGATCAGTAATCAATTTTGAAGACATTCAAAATTTGACATTTTATGTCGTCCTTCTAGTATTGTTTCCATACTTCTCAGAAAACATTGTTGGTTAGGATAACAGAATAACTGAGTGCTTTAAATGTAATGGTTGCCCTATTTAATGGTTATCAACTGACTGATAATTTTAAAGTTTATTAAATATTAAAAATAAATTCGGTTTTAATGACCATTTTATAGACATTTTATTAACAATAGCTTTATAGCAATATCATGTTTAAAATTGTGCAAATAAAATTTGTAATTGGGAGGAATTGGGAAGATCACCCCGTCATAAAATAATTAATCTTTCCTTTTTGAAAGGCATTGGTATGCTCTTTGACATGCTAGATTGGGAACATTATCAGAAACATTTCTTTGAGCAGCAATTGTGACAAAATTATCAATATCCTTTACCGACACTGACTTCACAGTTAACAATCCCAACATACAGCTGACGCACTGCAGCAAGGTTGTATGTATGTATGGGCAGGAGTCTTAGTCTATTCTCCAGTTCAAAGCTCTGAGCACAAAAAGAAGCAAACAAACAACACAAGCGCAAATGTAATAGTTGCTTTAGTATTCATAAAGTGTTGAAGTTTTTACGTTTTTGAGAGGCTTATAGAACTTTAACTCCAGGTCTTTGCTATCTTTCTGGTGCAAATGAAGTTACATATACTGAATAGGTAAAATACCTATGTTTAGAAATCGTTTTTTTTTTTATTGAAATTTTTTTTTATTGTTAATTGTGTCCTGGCACATTTACCATTACTTGTTAGCTTAATTAGCTTTCATTTCATGTGAGCTACATCAGCCTGGCTCCAAAACTAACTTCATGACACAAACCCTGGAGACCAGACCTGCCTGACTGACTATTTTTGGGCTAATGTAAAAATTTACATTTTAGTTTATATTACAATTTAAGCAAATCAGCCTTGTGTTTAATGCATTTGAATGCAGCATTAAAAGAAAATGTTCCTTATTTCTTTGCATAATTTCTTGCCTCAGCTGCTCATTTACTTATTTTGGCAGCTTCTTATATGGACACTAGATGTACTTCTTTTCCGTGGCTATATAAAATGTAATTCAAGCAAAGAATGGCCTCCACCTGAAGCTCTAAGAGAAAACACAGCAAATTTCTCACACACCTATGCGTGTAGGGAAGATGTCCTCATTGTTGATTAGTGTTTCGATCCAGTCCATTAACAGGTTCATGTATTTGAGTGCAGAAAGTTTGGTAGGCTTCTTGTAATGGTCTCCATCCTGCCACCTGTACTCATAGCGAGGGCCTCCGGACATGACAGGGCAGCTCCTCTCTGAACAGAATTCGCTCACTGTTCCATAGATCAGGTTGATGCGATTGAAGAAGTCCACGACATGCACAGCAATCCAGTCATTAATGTTCTCTCCTTCAGGCAACTGCACCACCTTCCTCAGGTCTAGGCCGGACTTCAGCGATGCCTGTGCTCTCTTATACAGCTCAAAGCGTTGGGTACCTGGTTCAAATCGCTTTCGAGGCCTGAACGTCTTGTCTTTGCTGAAGACTTGGCCCAGGCACAGAGCCATATCCCTACAGATTGTGCTAATAGAGAAATCTGTGCCAGTGAGGGTTGAGATGAATAGATGAAGTTTTGACCTCCTATTCCATCAACTGTTCTAGAATGCAGATGGAAGAAAAAAGTATATCGTCATTTGCAACTTTTTTAGGACCATTTCTCTGTTTGAAAAAGCTCTCTCTCATATTTAAAGGACCCATATGCAAATTTTCTTGTATTTTTTCTTTTTTTTTTCTCTGAGGCCCACTTACAATGTCTGCTGTTTTATGCAACAATCATTTATCATTTTTACATGACATTTTCAAACCACTCAGAGTGATCAGCTATGAGCAACAGTATCTTGGGAATTAATACCAATGGGGTCATGTGAAAAGTCTCTAAATAATACTGGCACCAAATTACCCTGTTTCTAAAAAAGGTTGGAACATTTTCTAGACTTTTTTTTTTTTTTTTTTACAAAAAAGTACAAAAGTACAAAAAACTGTCAGTACAATGATGCCTGAAACACACTTTAAAAGGTTCAACTAATATTTTAATTACATTTTAAGTGTTTACTGAGGATGTTAATAATTGCAGTTTTGTAAATGCAATGGCCATTATTGTATGGAACATTATGAAGACTCAACAGTCATCACTGTTGCCAAACAAGCATACACACTCTGTGTCTATGAATCCACACTGTAGCATGTCTAGAAATCTGTAGGATTCTGTAAATTCTGTAAAGCCACTTTGTTACAACATCAGTTGTAAAAAGCGCTATAAAAAATAAAATTTACTTGACTTGACTATAATGAGGCCTGGCATTGAATTAACCAAAATCGCATTGCCTTAATGGCAGCATGTGTCTCTCTAAAACCCCAATATATGCCTCAGCGTCAGTGGTATCTTCGCAAATGTACATTTGTCATTGATGCTGGGGGGTATTGATGCACCCCCATATTTACATTTACAGATATTAAATTTATCACCAGTTGCTGGACATGGAGAGCTCATTTTCCCCAAAATGTTTTGTCCCAAAAACAACTTGAAACATGGATTCATCTGACCACATTGTCATTGTCTTCTAGTCCATGTGTTGCTTCAAATGTGTTTATATTTATTATATCATTAAGTTTTTTAGCCAAATAATAATTAAATGTAATTTCTTTGTACTTTTCTCATAAAGATTTGAGAGGATTTCCAAACTGCAGATTTGCATTTTACAACATTTTAATGAATTTACTTTTCCTAGAAATAAGGTTTATACAATATTTTCTACAAAGGTTTGACTATAATGCCCAAGTGATCAAAAGTTGATAAGATCTTCATAACTACAGCTTTGTTAAAACATTCTTTTATTATTTCCAATTATGCATAGACAGAACTGAGTGATTGCATTACAATTATTGTCTGTGGGAATCAACAGTATGATACAGATGTGGCAAATACAGATTAGGCTGAAAAATGTTCTTTTCAGTGCATACCTGCTTTTCATTCATTTCAAACAGAGTTAATATTGTCATAATGATATGCATGTTGACACACACAGTGTTTTGCTTTAAATGCTTGTCACAGTAATCGCCCATTTTTCTCCACTTCCTTCACTTCTGTGTAGTCTGGCCAGATGTGATAACACTACTTTACTATAGTTTTTACCCCTTCCAACACAGACAGTATTTAAAAAGTTTTTGCCTTCTCATTTCATACAGTTTCATTTTCTGGCCTGAGCACATTATGCTGTTGATTAAAAAATTAGCCTTCTCATTTAACAGAAGCTCAAGAATGTTTCAAATGCCAATGAACATGTGCTTACTTAGCCTGTGAAATTATACTGTATACATTTGTAGTGAACAAAATCAAAATAGGTGGAATTATGACTTTGTTTTCTGTTATCTGTCTTCTCCTTCCCCTTTGCTATGGTCATATTCAACTAAAAGAAGGCTATAAGAAACAATACTCTAATCAATAAAAGAGTCAGAAAGCCATATAATAAACACTTTTGGTTCTCTGGATAAACTCAACTGAACATTTCTTTAGGAAACCAACACTACTTTATGGTTAAGAACCCTTTATGCAAGTGTTTTAATATATATTTGAGCCATTAAATACTTTCTATAATCAAAGTCACTCATAATCTGCTGCTCTAATTCTGGTAACCTGTCTGTCAGTTTTGACTAAATTAAAGGTGGATGAATCAAGTGGGACATTGCAAACACTTGGCATGCACTTTTGAAAGAGCTCCCTTGCAGTGACAGATTTTGCACGTCACCATGAAAGACCATATTCTGTTAAAAAATCACTCAAGGCCATTTGTGCCATAAAGCTTCAGAGCTGTATGAGTTAAAAGCATTTCTTTGTTATATTGCTTTTTTTAAACTGTACTTTGTTTCTTATATAACATGTGGTAGAGCTGATGCTCATTTGCACATTCTCAAGAACTCATATGACACACTCCAGCTAGTCAAACATTGTGTAGTTTTATATTATCAGTTCAGAGGAACTGCTGTCCACATCAGCATTTCATAAAGGAGTCAAAATCAAGTCAAATAAAAGATCTTAGTTAGAAGTTATATTTACTTTGTGGCATAGAGAAGTAGATAGATTGAGAGAATTCTTCCCTACATTACCTGGCCGGAGTCCCGCTTTGAATGCTTGGAATGCCGTGGGGATCTGTGGGAACGCTCGAGAGAATTCCTCTGCCTCCCCTTATCTCCCAGAGCACATGGACTTCTCTTCTGAAGAAACTTTAACTCCTCTCTCAATCATTGGCAGACTTGGCCACTGGAAATATGCATGAGAAGAACCAAAATGGACATGAAAAACAGAAAGAAAAGTTGTTTGGCTTCCCTTCCTGTGATGATGTCACATCCTGATTTTGTCTGCTAGGCCGTATTGCTTCTGTCTGTCTGTGTGTGTGTGTATGTGTGTGTTTGTGTGTGTGCTCAGCTAAAAAGGGGTTGTGGGAGGGGCAGAGGCCTTTGCAGCACAACCCTCATTTTGCTCCCACCTCTTTCATCCTTGCTTTTGCCCAAAGCCACAACGCCTTGAAAAACTATTCTTCAGTTCAGCCAGTCTGGCTGCTGCTTCACAAAGCAGGATTTCCCAATAATCTGGATGACACACATAAGGATTATTGCCCAACAGGAATGTTTAAGAATGGACAGAAGATATACGCTATGTTCTTATCTGTCATTGTAAACACACCACCACAACGAAATGCAACCTCTGCATTTGACCCATTCATGAAGAAGCAGTGGGCAGCACCTAAGGAGCAGTGCTTGGGGACAGTACCTTGGTCAAGAGTACCTCAGTAGTACTTTTACCCGTCCAAGATTTAAACCAGGGACCTTTGGATCAGCGGCACAACTTCCTAACTGTTACACTACCACTGCCACACATCTACTATGATAAATTAGGAAACTTTTCAAGTGTTTCTAGAACACTGGGCAAATGCAAATGAGATTTTTACCAGTAAAAAGACCCTGCAAACAAGTAGCTGTGTGGATGCCAGTGTCATATTTATTTAATTAAAGTTTGTGAACCCTTTAGAAACGTCTGTGTTTGTGCAAAAGTATAGCCTACATCATCAATCCTTGTCCCAAGTTCTAAAAGTCCCAAGTTTTAAATTAAACAAATATTACATTTGAACATTGAATTATTAAGGAACATGATCTAATATGACAAAAAAAAGCATGTGACCCTCTCGAATTAGCAGTAAGACCACTCTAGGACCAAGGTGTGTAAGAGTCCACAAGGTCGCAAAACTACCCACAGTTAATTCTAAGCAAGCAGAAATAAGAATGTGTGTGATAAAAACGAATGGTTAAAGAATAAAAAAGGTAACATGTACAGTAAATGATTTACAGGAAATTATCAAAAGTGGGGTTTAAACTTAATTCTGTATAATTCACTTTTGGTTTGAACTGGTTAATTATAGAGAAAACATCAAAGGCTCACCATCACACACAGTACACAACTATGAAAGGTGACCTCTGCATTTAACCCATCACTTGAGGAGCAGCCACCAAGAGCACCAGATGGTACCTTGCTCAAGGGTACCTCAGTGGCGTCCGGGTCAGGACTTGAACCTGCAACCTTCCATTGATGATGACCATGGATCACATGTCTCAAATAGAAATAGACCTACACATTCTGAGTTTTAATTTCTAAGGTTGTTCATGGTAAATAATGGTAAATCTGAAAATGTAACCCTGCATGTACTCTTGTCATGTGCTTCTTCAATATGACAAAATATATATATATTTGTGGACCAAAACAATTCTTTTCCTAAAAGAGACATCAGACTGTGTATTCATAAGCATTTCATTTGAAACTATTCCGGTTGCCTTTAGAGACAAGAACTCTTCAAACATCTGGATCCTATTGCAGTGAAAGTTTCTGACTTGTTAATTGTTTGTAGAAACTTAATTTCACTCCATGTTAGTGTTTAGATTTAGATTCTTTGTAAGTCTGTACATTATCTTGTTAATCAATGAATCCTGAAATACCTATATTTCTGTATTAGCCAGATAAGTCAGAACTGTCCAATAAGTGGAGATTTAAGGACATTTCACTTTTCATTATCCAGAAAAACTAAGACATTCTGATTTTTTGAAACACCTGAAGTCAAACACACCCACTCCCCACCCACTCTTTAGTAATGGAAAAATAAACTACATACACCATTACATGAGATATCGTGCTTGCTCTGGGAATCATAATACAACTGAGACTGTTATGAACCTGAAGAAAATTTGGTTCATCCCGCAACACCAGTACTGCTTATCAAAATGACCCACTAGAAAATTTACATTCCAGACTGAAGGCAAAGTGCAGAAAAGTTTCATCCACAAGGTTTGTCTCCATTTATCACTAGACTGCTGATTCGGTACTCTGGAACTCTGATTTTTAAAGGACGAATGCCAATGGCAAATAGAAGCATTCTGAAGTATCAAGTATCCTTTCCTGAAACCTTGCAAACAGTTAAATGTGTGAAAGAAATCTGAAACCTGGAAAGTTAATTTGATTGGGTCTTCAAAATGTCTGCGCTTCTGCTTTTAACAGACACTCAACCATTTTATATCCAGAAGATGGAGACATTTCATGTTGAAACTGAAAGCAGACGACAACTGGGGAGATTTTATGGTTTCATTTGAGATTACATATGGGATCACATCTGCATGCGTTTAGCATAAAAGAGAGAAAATATAAAAGCAGAACTAAGAAGAAAATGAAAAAGAAATGAAAAGAAAAGTAAGCAAAATGAAAGAAAAGAGAAGAAAAGATCCCTCTACTTATACATTCACTTTAACTTGTGTTAAGAACGCTCTCTCGTGTTCATTTTACTCTGAAATGGTTACGGCACTTGTGCTTCTCTGCAAAGTACAGGAAGTGAGTCTAACAAAACCCCCTCTTGCACCAATAAGGTTCCTGTAGCCTTGTGTGACCCTTGACCAACTAAATGGAGAAAAAGGACTTTTCAGCACATTGACACACTGCAGAACACATGCCTATGACCAAAAAATTAAACCTCTGCCTTCTTGAGCACCTTATTCCAGTATGGCATTAATCATCTCTACTTCTAATGTTGTGCTACAATGGCATGTGTGTGTGTGTTGAAGTGAATGATTTACACCCTCTTGAAGCAGGTGTGTACAAATCTAGTATTTCTAGCCAAGAACAATTCTGCATGTAATGATGAGCTTGGTCATTTCCTTTATGGAACAAGTCTAGGTGCTGATCCTTCTGGACCAGACAGTAACAGGACAAAGAAAATATAAGTGAGAAGGATCTGATAATGACAGTGTTTGTACTAATATATGTTCATGTCTTCTTAATGATGGTAAAATAATTCGTTTGAAAAAAGAAGTTTCTTTGGGTATTATTCTACCTTAGAATTACTAGCTTATTAGTATTTTAAATGTACAATTCTGGAAAAAAATTGTTTTGAACTGCTGTAGAATAGCTTCTCAGCCATCAGACACTGTGTTCACAGCTTATTTTATTACTTTGCAAAGAGATACTGTAAATGGTTATCTCTGGTTCTTATCCTCACTCAGTACAGTGAACTTTCTGATTAGGTAAATTACTCTACAACATACTATTTCACATCAAGCCACTATGAATCAGTTTTTTTTTTTAAAATGCAGGATTTTAATACAGCATAGATATCCAGACCTAAAGCGGTGTCATCTTAAGTAGCGGTTCCCAACTTTTTACGCACCACGGAGCGATTTAATGTTAGACAATATTTTTGCGGACCGGCATTTAAGGTGTTGTGGATAAAAACAACAAAATTAAACCAACACATTAACTGTGGTATTTTGTAAATATAATAAAAAACGTGAATCCACTGTGTAATTATATGTAACTTTATTAGCAGTGTCTTTCTGAAATGTACCAACAACGATCAGAGTAACGTCGTCCTCTGCCCCTCACATGCTCTGGTCACTATGGTAACATGTAAATGGCCCAGACTCGCGGGCCGGTTTCGAAATGTTCCATGGTCCGGTAGCGGTCTGCTGACCGGTGGTTGGGAATCACTGACCTAAAGGGAGTGGATTCCATTATGAATTCTTTCACTTTGTTAAAAAGCCAAATAATTCTAACAGTTGTTCTGCAACACTTTAAGACAATTGTTACCAGTGCTGATGATCAATGCCTGTCATTCAGACCTTAAATCTTCTAAACACTTAAACCCATGTTGGACGAATGCCTAACTTACTGAACACGAAAGATCTATTGATAAGGGCCCAGGTCTGTGTACATTGTGTAATGAGACACATACGCAGGTACATCTAAACAAATTAGAATATCAAGAAAATGTTAAATATTTCTTGACATTCCTTTCAGATAGTGATAAAAATGCATATAATATATAGATTCATACAGTCTCAGAAAATTAGAATATCACATAAGATCAACTAAAAAGGATATTTTAAACAAAATCAGACTTCTGAAAAGTATGTTCATTCCTATGCACTCAATACTTGGTTGAACCTCCTTTTACATGAATTACTGCATCAATGCCACGAGGCATGGAGGTGATCAGCCTGTGGCACTGCTGAGGTGTAATGGAAGCCCAGGTTGTATTGATAGCAGCCTTTAGGTCGTCTGCATTGTTGGCTCTGGTCTTTCATCTTCCTCTTGACAATACACCATAGATTCTCTATGGGGTTCAGGTAAGGCAAGTTTGCTGGCCAATCAAGCACAGCAACACCCTGGTTATGGAACCAGCTTTTGGTACCTTTGGCAGTGTGAGCAGATGTCAAGTCCTGTTAAAAAATAAAATCAGCATCTCCATAAAGCTTGTCAGCAGAATGAAGCATGAAGTGCTCTAACATTCCCTGGTAGATGGCTGCATTGACTGTGGACTTCAGAAAACACAATAGACCAACACCACTCTTACTCCAGAGTCTGGGACCTTGCTTTTTCTTCTTGGCTGAGGTAAAATGCTTCTGAAATTGTCTCTGGTTCAGGAGTGACTTTACCAGGAATGCGATATGTCTAGGATTCGTCTGTGCGTAGTAGCTCGTGATGCGCTGACTCCAGCCTCCACTCCTTGTGAAGTTCCCCTAAAATTCTTGAATGGATTTTGCTTGGCAATCCTCTCAAGGCTGCAGTTGATCCTGTTGCTGGTGCACCTTTCCCTACCACACTTTTCCCTTCCACTCAACTTTCTATAACCTTATGTGGCTTACCCTCCTTGTGGAGAGTGTCAATGACTATCTTCTGCACATCTGTCAAGTCAGCAGTCTGATTGTGTAGCCTCCTGACCAAGACTAAGACCATTTTAAAGACCTTTTTTTTTTTTTTAGATGTACCTGTAGATATTATTGATTAAAAGATAAAGTATTGATACTTCCTGACAACCCTCCCATGAAAATACTGGCAGTAAAAGGTATGGCAGAAGAGTAAACGTCTGTTTTCTCAATGAAAGCCTGTATAATTACAGACATTTATCTGAAAAACTATACCTGTTAACCAGCAGATATTCAGACAAAGCATTCGACTAGATCCTTAACAACTGATTAAAATGTCGGTGAAATAATGGTGATCATTTGCCATAATATAAAAACCTATTTATTTAAATTTACAGCTGTACATTACAGTACATGTATGATTTATTTACAGGCATTTGACTCTGTTTATTAAATGAGTATTCATCATGACATTTTCAGTATTTTAACAGTGGAAAATGCGTTTTATAGTGTATATTAAACTTAATGTGTCACTGATGCTGAAACATCAACTGCAGTGATCAAATGTGTAGCATAGGAACTAGTTTTTCTCCTTTCCTCCTCTCTGCTCGGACGCATTAGACCGAGGGGAATCCGACGAGATGGCCGTGTTATATTGACATTTATACTAACGGGACACTTTCAGTGTAGGTGTTTTTTAGGTTTACGTTTTTACAGAATATCAGCTGTAGACTTCACAAACATTATGTGTAAAATACTACATTATGAAAAGATGAATACTGCAGCGCTACTCCGGACTGAAAATGAGTGAACACCCCTCCCTACTGTATCACTGTCTGTATCACATTACCTCAGTGAAAGCTTGTCAACAGACGTGCGATACTAAAGATAAGAGTGTATGTGTTTCAGGCGGAGTTAAAAAATATTTGGTGTATTTGAAAATAAATCCTGTTGCTTCTTGTGTAGAACTTATCTTGCCTCCACATTTTCCGTCTGACCGCCCCCTGCTTCTGTGCTGAATGGCGGGGTCACAGCGTACAAACATCAAGGAGTCGATTATTTTCTCCTCAGGGAGCTGTACTAAGAACCCAACATCACTTGGGTCAGTTTACAGAAGACGAAGGTGTAAGATGTTTCAGATTTCAAGTCTCCAGCAGACGAAGGAGTGGTTATCTGTCCAGGATACGGATTAATGTCATTTTTAGCCGGTGACTGCGAGAAGTGGGTTGATGTGAGGACAAAGGGCTGTTACTCTACGACCTTTCTTCCTGAGGGATATTTGAGCTAAAGACTTCTCCAAACCTTGGATAGCACTGTCCGCAAGCCTTATTCACCTTGGTCCTCTAGTGTAAGTTGGCTCCCTGTAACAACCTCCATTACATATAGTTTTTACGGAAATGTGAAGTTTTGAATTAAAGCCACGAGCTCGGTCTGCGCAGTGCTCTGATTGGCTGGCTACGTCGCTACTTGTGTTTGGATTGGTGGACTGAGTCGCTGCTGTCGTCCTTGCAGGTGTTCCGCGTGAGCAGCTCGAGGTTTTCTGGTGTCTCCGCCATCCAAGTGAGAAGAAAGTGCATGCCGAGCAGGTGAGTGAAAACCGTGTTTTACATCTCATTTTCACCGTCCTCGTTTGTCTTTTAGTTCATAGCGGGTGTTCCCTACTTTCTACAACTCTCAGAACAACGTCTCAACATGTAAGTTTGGGGTAGGGTGGATAATACGGTTTCATATCGTTATCGTGATAAACTGTTTCACCTTCTGTTTTTCTGACGATATTCTGTAGTACATTAGTAAAGTAATGTGTAACTTACAAGTTTCTCTTCAAAACTGTTGGAGTTTTATTGTATTCTGTTTGTGTCAACTTGTTCTCAAACTTGAGAGAACAAAGTTGTCTGATATATACTGTATATTCAGGTGTTGTGTTGCTTTGTCACACAGCTCTTGTTTAGGGTTTGCTTAGTGATCAGCACAGATGACTAAGCACTGAAATCTGCTCTTATAAATTTGATAACTGATTAACTGAATGTTCCAGTTTGAATTCGGCTGCTCAGCGAGGGGCACCTGCAGTGCTTGTGTGGTTACTGATGACATGCGGTAGTAGGCTATAGTTCAGGTGGCATTGTCAAGGTGACTTTCCTTCATTGCAATGTTTGAAACCAATATGTAGAGCCTGCTGTGCAGAACTCACTGGTGAACCGAAGGAAAATTGCCTTCTCACTATTTTCTCAAAAGAGGCAACTGCGGAAACTTCTATATTTGTGTTTGTGTGGTCAGCCGTATATGTACTTCTATGTGTATATCTCATACTTAAGCCTAAACCAGTGGGGCCCAAACCTGGATGCAAAAAGCAATGGTGAGGCAGTTCACAAAAATCACTTTTCAACAGGAAAATAAATATTTGAAAAGTTATATGCAGACTTTTTTTTTACTATCCTATTGGCTGAAAGGCTAGGCTTAGGATAACTTGTGATCTGGTAGATCATATCAAATGTCTTGGTGGGCCACCCTTGATCTATGGGCCATGCCTGTGAAACTAGTCTGACTTTTATGTGGACACATCTTCATGCTGGTCTGAATGGTTGATGTAGTAAACCGAGAGCTCATACTCATTAAACTTAGGATCTTAACTGACAAAGCATTTCTGGAGCTAGAGAAGCAGCATTCCACTTTTCTTGGTGTTGTGAAAGACCCTGTAATTATGGATTATACATTGGTCCCATCCATCCAGTCTACCCACGTTCAAAGTAATGTGCAGTCACGTCTTTACAGATACATGCTCAGATAGACCCTGGGGTAGAAGGCTCTATCAATTTCCCCACATTCCTTTTCATGTGAAAAATAATTTTTTCATGGGGCCCAACATTTGTAGTCTGTACATGTTAATGATATTGTGGACAGTGGAAATTTAGAGCTGGTTGCCCTTTGTCCTTTTATAGTGTTTGCCTCCATTGTAGGCATAATTTAGCTTCATTTGAACATCCTTAGTCAGCTGCTTAAAGTATTGTTGTTTGTGGGTGTAAGGAGACATAATGTCACTCTGAGACTGAGGGGCTTACAGTACAGTTGAAAAAGGATCTTACAGTATTTCAGACACTAATTCTAAGTTTTATAACACCTATTGGACACAACCCCCTCCCAGCCTAAATTGAGCCATGTGATTATTAAATCCAGCACACAAGAGAAGAAATTAAGAGACCTGAATTTCTTTCATGCTGGAGCAAACTGAATTGCGCCCAAGCTTGTCAGTGAACCAGATGATCAGTTTGGTTTGCTGAACTAAACTGATCTATTTTTTTTTTTTTACAACATTCTTTAATCTTAATCACTCACAGGTATATATGCTTCTTTTTGTAGTATTTGTAGACACAATTACACAATTGCAGTATTTTGAGTAAAGCCCTTTTGTGTGGGAGGGGGTGGGCATGTAAAAGTGTGCAGTGTTGTAATCTAAGCGTAAGCATAGTAATTAGTAGTAATTGAACAATTTAGTTGTAGCTAATGCCAGGCATACCAGTTGCTAGGCATTCCTGTTGGTGTCATTCCATGAATGGCAGGATAATATTTAAGGCCTGTGTTTCACTTCTGTTTAGCACTTGTACTGTTTTTGTCTCATTTCAGCATGATGCCATCTGAATTTGACAGTTTGGTATTTTCAGATTAGAGAACGCACAACTCTCTCTGTCTCTCTGTCTCTCTCTCTCTCTCTCTCTTTCTCGCTGTCCTCTCTCTCTCTCTATCTCTCTCTCTTTCTCGCTGTCCTCTCTCTCACTCCACTCACTCACTCACTCACTCACTCACTCACTCACTCGCGCGCACACACACACACACACTCTTTTTTTTGAACAATCAACTGATATTAATGATCTATTTCAGGCTCAACAGTTGAGGGCATCTAGAATAGTAGAGGTTAGACAAAAAAAAGTTTTGTACGTTACAAAGGTACGAGGCGATAAAGGCCTGTTTGCATATGTTCAGCGATTAACCAACCGGTTTAAGATAATGCTTTCATTTGCTGAGGGCTGACTTAGCACGCTGGATCTGGAGAGTGGAGTGGGTTGTCTGCAAGATTGACTTGTGTGTGGTTTAGTGTAAGTGACGGTGTATGACACATTTTGACAGTTTCCTTTGATTGCTGAAATGAGAAATTCCTGGCCTTGCTCACTTTACAAATGTTATGGTTACTCTTCTGATCTGTCGTGTTTTCTTCTGCTTTTACACAATGCTGTCAAAGTGTGTTAGCTGCACAGTTTCATCCTGCCATCCCTAAAGACAAACTTATTGCATGCCTTTGTAGTTCATTGAGTATCCTATAACAGTGTTTTGTTTGACGTCAGTGTTCCCTGTAGTGTTGTTTGTGAGGTACACTGAAGGAGAATATTTGAAATTTGAGATCTTATACCAAGGTCATAGCAGCTCAGCATGCGTGTGCTGCACTGACCTGTTACTTGAGCCCTGGAAAAAGTTAAGTGGAAAACATTGAGAGTGTTCATTTATTGTGTGATGTTTACGTTTTGGAATTGTATAGTCAGGCCCATTTTATATATATATATATATATATACTGCTTTTTGCGTTCAATGTTTTCACAAATCGGCTTCACAGAAATCCGGATCCAAGCCTCTACTGAGCAAACTGAGGGCCTTCCAGTCGTTCTGCAAAGCAAACTTTATCGCTTCAGCAGGTATGACCCTTCTAAACTGAAGGTACAGATTAAATGTGTAATTTAGGATTTTTTAATATAAAAATTTTAAAATCTGGAATAATAAATAATTGTTTATTATTCATCTATTCCTGTCCCATCTTCTGGAAATTACCATTTGAACAGGTCTAAATTAAACAGCATTTTGATCTTGCAATCACTTTGAAACTCCTCGTGATCATATGCAGTGGAGGAAATAAATATTTGACCCCTCGCTGATTTTGTAAGTTTCACTATTGACAAAGAAATGAACAGTCTATAATTTTAATAATAGGTTTATTTTAACAGTGAGAGAGAGATTATCAAAAGGAAAATCCAGAAAATCACATTATATGAAAAAACATAATTGATTTGCAATTAATTGAGGGAAATAAGTATTTGATCCCCTAGCAAAACAAGACTTTGTGCTTGCCAACAAGGATTTTGCCACCAAGTCCCGAGATCAGACGTTTCTTGTAGCTGATGACCAGGTTTGCCCACATAGCAGAAGGAATTTTGGTCCACTTCTTTTGTAGATCAGCTCTAAATCATTAAGGTGAGAGACTGGCTAGACCTTTCCATGACCTTAATGCGCTCCTTGAGCCACTCCTTTGTTGCCTTGGCTGTATGCTTTGTTGTTCTGGAAGACCCATCCACCACACATTTTCATTTTCCTGGCTGAGGGAAGGATGTGATCACTCAAGATCCTCCCATTGATGCAGTGAAGTTGTCCTGTGCCCTTAGCGGAGAAACGCCGCCAAAGCATAATATTTCCACACAGTCGGGGTGGTGTGCTTTTGGTCATTATCTGAACTGATGGTCAACAGTTTTCTCCTTCTCATCCAGCTTCTTGCTCATGGTTTTGTAGCCCATTCCAGCCTTGTGCAGGGCTAGAGTCTTGTCCCTGACATCCTTAGACAGCTCTTTGGTCTTGCCCATGAAGTGGTTGGAGTCTGATTGATTGAGTCTGTGGACAGGTGTCTTATATAGAGGTGACTAGTTAAGACAGGTGTCTTTAAAGTGGGTGACGAGTTGAACTTAGGAGTACCTATCTAAGGTACTAGAACTCTTAATGGTTGGTACTAAGTACTAGTACTCTTAATGGTTGGTAAGGGATCAAATACTTATTTCACTCAACTAAATGCAAAACAAATTAATATATTTAATTTAATGTGATTTTCTGGATTTGCTATTCTATCTCTCACTGTTAAAATAATCAATTAAAATGATACTGTTAATTTCTTTGTCAGTGGGCAAAGTTACGAAATCAGCAAGCGGTCAAATTATTTTCTCCACTGTAGGTATTGTCCTTGTGTCCCTAAAATGCTACATTTAACTTGAGTCTAATGTGTGCTCATGTAAATGCATTATATTCCTAGTAATTCTGGACAGTTTCTATTGAGCCATGACAAACCTACACAATGGAAATGGCTGCTGGCAGTCATAATTTAATCTGATATGGAAATTGTAGGCTGATGGAGATGTTTTTGTGTACACATCTGGTGATTTGTAAACATTTTTAAAATGTCAAACAGAAACTATGACTTTCCTCAATTAGCATTACTTAAAAAATGGAAAATGTATTTAAAAGGGATTGCATTTATAAAGGTCTAATAAATAAGGGGTGGGAACTGCTGCAAACAATACACTACTATTACAGTATGTGGGCCATGATGCAAAATTGTCATGATATTCTTTATATCCCTCTTGGGACTCTGACCTCCTTTCCTATTTCTGCTGTAATGTAAGAGATCTTGTGGACTTGAGAAGGAATGTTATCAGAAAAGAGGACTGTACCAAAAGTATATTAAACATAAGAAAAAAATATTTAATTGAAATATTGATACTTGGTGCCTCTGTATCAATATATTTCTTCCCACCCCATTATAAAGATCAGTTAAATGTAAATGTCTGCCCAATGCTAATATTCATATTTTTGTAATTGTCTGAAAATTCCTATGGTTTTGATATGATTGTGCATTTCTAAAATGTTAACAAACTAAATAAAATATTAGAGCTGTTGCAGCTGAAGATAATCTCACCATCTAAAAGGTTTTGCATGGCAGGTGGATGCTCACATTTGGACAACCTGTTGGCCAGGCCTTTGTACAAATTCTGTGTTAACACACATTATATGTGGTATTTATGTTTGACCTAAGGGGAAATTTCCTCTCTGCTTGAACATTTAAAAGGAATTAAGGGCTAAGAGTGCATTTTCGAGCTGAAGCTCATGGTTGCTGTCTTTGTCTGTCAAGCAAGTTAATCCATCCATCCATTCATCCTTCCTTCCTTTAATGGAATGTAGAAAGTTATTTTCTTTATTCACCCTCCCCCCACACATACAAAACACAAACTCATGTAATGTTTTAAGTCTAACTGAAGGTGAACAAACAGATATAGTATGTAGATTGCAGTGCTTGGGCTGCCATTTTTTTTGTCTGCTGAAGTCTGCGGCTTTCAGTTTTATAGGTCATGTCATTCTATTCATAGATTGGCTACACTGGAGTGTTTTGAAGAGAATCTTCACTTGAACTAGAAACCTGCAGGATCAAATTAAAAAAATTCCATTGCTGTTGAAAAAAACATTGGTGTCTGATTTGATATTGCTGCAGCTTTAAACAGTGGGAAAAGTGGAAAAAAAAACTATTATCAGTGTGAACTTGATCAAGCTTGTTACTTTTTCAAATGATCCAGTTCTGTTGGTGTAATTTACTTTGTTGTTGAGGGTTTGTTTGTAAGATTGTTTTCTGAAAAATATTGTAAATTACTATTGTCCTATTGAATAGTTAGTCTTTTTTTTTAATTAGAAATGGTCCGTTTCTCCTTTAAAAGAAGATTGTTCACGTCTTGCATTTTTCTGGGAATAATGGGAGGGGATAGAGGAGGAGTAGCTCTTTTTTTTGGTGAGGCCTGCTCTCCTGGTGTGTGGGAAGGTGGGGCAGTTACAGAGAACAGGGAGCCGCTCTCTCTCCCTCTTCTCCCTCTCTCTCTCTCCCTCTGTCTCATTCTTGACTTGTTCATCCTCTGGGAGTAGAGGGACTGGTCTGACAGGATTTGGCTGTCTGAGAAACTGAACTGTTTATTGTACAGGTGAGTTTATCTCAGTGGAAACCAAACACCTGATACCCCCTCTCTCCATCCAGACAGGCCCCTGCACTCAGCAAGCTTGTCCATCACCTAGCAAATCTGACATTAGACCTTTTGATCATATGCAATTATTCTGGTTTTACATTATTTGAATAACTATAAAAGTAACTTGTGCTGAATTCAAAATCCCACCATTAATAATAACTAAATCTGATAGTAGCCAGTATTGCTTACCATGTGAATACATTTTTTTTATTAAACTGACATTAAATGCATGACCTTTTAATGTGCTTTTATCATCTTGGTTTATCTTAAAGCAGAATTCCTACTACCTACAAATGTGAGAAGACCATGGAAGTTTATTCTGACTTGTGGATTCACATTAGCATTTTGCATTTTATTGCAGAAGCTCTTCAAGAATAATTTCCTAAATTTCCATTTAATGGTCTCACAATCATTATGGAGGTATTTCATCAACCAATACCAGTTATGCAGAATAACAGGATGTATCATGATTTCCGTCATGCATAGCATCATTGGTATTTGAATCTGTGTAGCTGTTTAGACTTTTTTTCACTAGATGATTTGATAATCATGTGTTATTCTGGTCTTTCGGTTCAATATTATTGTGGTCAGTGTAGCATAGCTGCTTTTTGACTGAGGCCTGAGCAGCATCATGACGGTGGCTCTGTGTGTTTAGAGGCTTGTGCAGAGTTATAGATGCTGGCTTTGTGTTCAAGGGTGTGTTTCTGCGTTCCCCCTGCTCCTCCAGGCGGCTGGTGCAGAACAATAGCCCTCTTCATGTTAACAGTGTGGCTACTGATTTCTCGCCCCTCAGCTGGTGAATAATACTATTGGCGAAGGCTGGGGGGAAAGCTGTGGGCCAGGCCGCACTCCTCAGCTCACCCTTACATACAAGGGCATCGTTTTGGTAATGGGAAGGTAGGAGGGGAGTCACTTTCAAACACGCAAGCACACAAAAGCAAAGCTGTATGTATGTATTTGTACATACATTTATGGTAATAGTTAATTAAAAATCAAAGTTGTACAGTTTTCTGCTTGCTATGGTCCAACTGTAGCCCAACATTTCAATAAATTTTTGCTGATAGATTTAGGATAATTTGTTTAGCACCGCAGGCAGTGAGGCTAATGTTGCTAACAAACACATGATCTTTACCATGAGTTCTTGTCCATAACCCTCATGCTGCTGAAACTACACCCAGGTTTTCATTAAGGTGATACAGACTTTTGTATAGGCAGAATTTGGCAAACTGTGAGCTAAAATTTAAAGATATCTCTTCATAATTCACTACATATCAAAAATGTAATCACGTCACTATGGCTGTAGTGATGTGTGCGTATATGAAGGGCAGTCAGATTTTGGAGGGGAGTCCGAATTTGATGGAACACTTAAATAAACACCCTTATATGGCTTCCCTGCCCCCACTGGCACTTTAAAGAAATACTAGGCAATCATTCAATGAAAAGATTTCTTTAATCCTGTCTGTTAACAAGGATTATATCCGCTTTAGTGCAAAAATTAATGGAACAAATTTGGCGACCAAAAAGGCTTTTGTTTTGGACAAATTGTGTAAATGTAATTTTAATTTGGGGAATTTTTGAGCATGCCTTTAAATGCAACACAATAAATAAAATGGGCCAAAATTATCCTCTTCCCATGGTCAACAACAGACTTCTCTAGATCTTGTGTTTTTTCTTCTGCTTAGTAATGGGGAATATTTCCAATAAATCTCTCCTTCATATTCACTGTTTTAGCAATCAATCAAGTCTTCTCAACTCGTTATTACTGTAAACATGGAAAAGGGTGTAGCTTGCGATGCTGTGTCAACTTCTTCAAAGAGAAATCTGGTCACCATACTAATTGTCAAAATTTTAATAGAGAGCGAGCAATTACGATTTTCATAAAAGTGATATGAATATTTACAGCAGATAGTTTAAAGGTTTGTGGAGGAAGGTTTCTACCAGATGGGGATCCCCAAGGAGAAGGTAGTCTCAGTGACTGGACAAATTTGAGTGCACACTGGCAGTGGTCAACGGAGGTTTTCTACCACTTTTAGGTGGTAATGTGAGTCACCAGGTCCAACCAGTTTCAGCCTATTTCATGTTTTTTTTTGTATTGTCATGTGTGTTGCCTGCCAGAGTGTCTGGGTGGATCAGAGATTCTGGAGCATAACACGGAGAATGATGGTTGTTTTGTCCTTGATGGCAGATGGCACAATGGTTTTGAGATGGCTTTTGGGAATGAGAAGTGAGTCAACTTACATTGGGGTCACAAGGTAGTTAGAGTAGGTATAGAAAACCATGCAAATAAGTGTGTGTAGTGTAATCATGGGAAAAGGGGATAGTGTTACCATGGAGAAGTAGGTGCAGTCTATTGATGTATACATTACTGGTCTACTTCTCTACCTTCAGATTTTTTAAAAAGGTCTGGTCTTCTCTGTGGGGAGAAGAGACATGGAGCTTAATTTATACACATTTATACACATTCACATTTACATTCCTGTCCCTCCTGAAAACTACGCCTATGCCGGAGTTGAACAGAATGGGAAAGGAGAAAAGAGGCAGGGCGTTTTGGGGAGGGGAGGAACATCAGCTTAAGCCGTCATCATTTAACTAGCCACTCATGTTTCTTTCCTGTTTGACCACCATTGGTTAAAAAGAACAGAAATTCTTCCTGCTTTTGCTCTTGCTTGCGCGCACACACACACACACACACACATGCACACACAGATCCTTTTTCCTCCCTCGCTCACACTCTGTCCATGAGCCAGTTATTCATCCGCTGGGTGAGTCAGGGTGGGAGGAGACTGAGGCCAGCAGTACCAGTCACCTCGGCAGATCTCTCACTCTTTCTTTCTTTCTCTCTCTGTCTCTCTCTCTGCTTTTCCTACCCTCTCTCTCTGTCACTGTCTCTCTGCTGCTGTCTAGGCCTCATTTTTCATCTAAATCAGGATAGTTGTTTTGGCACACTGGCGCTCGGAGGCAGCCTCTGAAGACGGCAGAAAAAAAGGAAGTTGGTCAAAAGGTGAGTGGAACTTTTCCTGCCCTGCAAAGATTCATGAAAGGCCTCAAAAGTGAAAGACCCATCTCTGAGGTTTTCAAACTTTTATAGCCACCATATTAGAGAGTGTATCCTAGGCAGTGTCTATGGTTGCTCAGTGATGGGTTTTTCCCCTCTGCTCTGTTTGTTTTAAATCCATATGTCTTTCTAACAGTCACGCCCCATTAACAGACGCAGGTCCTTGTGTTTGCCTAATAGCCTTGCTGGCTTGAATCTCTGGGATATTCTCTCCTCCCTCTGTTCATCATTAACTCTAAACTATGGGCTGTTTTTTTTCCACTGCATGATTCATTGACAGGGATGCTTTTTATTGTAGCTAGATCACAGCCTCACCCCTCATTTTGCACTCTTGTTTAAGCTGTGACATGTTTAGCAGCCTTAGCTTGAACCTAAAAATAAGTTTTCTAGGTAGGTATGGTTTCAGTGAAAATACAATTTTTTGTGGTTGGCATCTGAGATTGTGGCATACACTGTACTTTCTGGATTCCCTTCATGGTTTGTCCTGATGGACCATAATCACATGACAAGCATGCACAAACTAGGGTGGTTCCTCAGTCTCCCCTGGCAACCATGTTATTTCACGCCTGCCGGTGAAGTCAAGCACACTGAATTTAAAGGACCAAAGTATCCTTGGACCTTTTCTGTTTATAAGTTTTAATAAACCAGCTGGCAGGAAACTATTGAGCTTTCTAAAGCTGAATGGAATTACTAGCTTAATAAAGAAAGAACTTCAAAGTCATGGTTAATTCTACGTATTAAAGAAAATGAAAGACCCTCATTTATTTGGAGCCACTTTGTTTGTAGCAAAGGTTGCAACCACTATCCTGTGCTATTATTGTGCGGATTAGTTCACCAGACACTTCTGCTGCAATCATCGGCTTCTGGTGGGTTTGGTCTCTAGCAGAGGTTTTTAGGACGTAGATGCAGGGTGTGTTTGGTGGCTGATGTTTACACTGTTATCTCTGAACTTGTTCTAGCATATGCATGAGCCTACAGCTGTAAAACCCTGCTGCACTTGCCCTGTCTGGTGCCAAGAGGGCCTTGAGGCCTTTTGTGACTCTCGCAGGGATTTAGCCTGTGGTTTGCAGGCTATTGTTAACAACCCTCCCAGTCTTTAACAATGTAGAGATAGTATGGATCCACAGACACATTTCTAATGAGATATAGGTCAAGGTGTCAGAATTCATAGTACTGAGTATTTAAAATTGTCATTCAATACTGATATTGGTTGTATCATCATTCTTTCTTGCTTCCAGAATGCCAACGCTTTTATATACCCACCAAATATCCACTAATTTTTGGTTTAAGCCACACCCTTTTGGTATCATGGACAAATTGGCATCAAAGTCAAGGTCTATGTTTTGAAGTTAATATTGAAAAATGTTGAACCAGTTGGCTCAGAGTTTATCCAGAATCTAGTTTGGTTAGTTAGTCCTTCTGTAAATTAGGTTTGCTACTGAGGGAATGTTCTAAATCAAGAAATGGAAAACTTTATTTTTAAACTAGTTTTCTAACCAAGATCATATCAAGTTTACTGTATGTTTTTTATTTTTTAGGAATACTTAAGTCTTTTGTACAGTAATATAGTTGAATTTTACATGATGAAAAGATTGTTATTGCTCACAAGATCATTTTATCCAGAGTCACTTAACCACATGAAAGTAGCTTTGCCGGAAAACCTACTCTGTGATGTTTCTGTGTGGACAGGGAAGCAAAGCACGGATCTCCTTTTTATGGTGCTGGGGTGTTGTCCAGTAAAGATGTGAGTTAGCTACCAAATAAGAAATTACAAATACAAAACCCTCTTGGAATTATTCACTGTTATGCCAGTATTAAACTGATAACAGCTATTTCTCCAGTCACCTCATTATTCTACAATAAATATTCTGGCTTAGCCTTAGATCAGGTTAGTTCCTTAAACTGACTGCTGTCATTCGTCACCTCAGATAAACTATTATCTTTGAGTGCTCGCCAGTCTTCTCAAGAATTTCCTCTCTCTGTATGTGTGCTTTAACATTTGTGAAATTTCTCTTCAGAACCTGTTGCTACCATGATACGTATTATGTCTGACTGTGGAAACACTGTCATATCAGTCCACATGTGTGCGAGTGTGCAAATTAATCATGCATGTGCTAGGGAGACATTGGAGGCAGGATGTCTGATCTTGCACAATTCATTTGAAGATCATAATTGGAAGAGAAATAGTACTATGTAAGAATTTCAGGAAGCCATAAATCTGATAAAAAATTGCCCAACTTTATATATGAACAAGCATTTACACCCCTGATATCCTCCTGCCCCTGAGTGTGGATTGTAGATTTAGTTTGAGACATGTTTAAAGATTAATTTCTTTTCAGGTCTCCTAATATTTAATTAAAGAAAATCAATGTGGTCTACCTGTAACTCAACTGCAAAATCTGTATAAAGCAGTTAAAGTTTTATAAACAATTGCTGGGCTGCACAATTAAAGCTATTATAGCTGTGAAGGCATGCTGCTATGAAAACGATCACTTTTATGTCACTTTTGGATTTAAACTGCCCTGTTCCTAATTGCAGTTAAAGCTAAAAAGATAATTTCATTAAGAGTGTTAAAAATAGTTGTTTTATATTGAACAGCTAATTTTAATGCCAAAACCTATCTACAACATTTTATGTAACTAATGAAAAAAAAACTATTTTAACCATATTTTGGTAGACAAATACAGATTTCAGATTTCAATAGATCCTTGTTCTTTTTAAATAACACAAAATGTCCATTCAGACTTGTCATACCATTGACAACATCTGATTCCAATTTCACCTACAAATAAACTGCTAATCCTATTATTGGAACTCACAAATATATTGGATGACCTGAGGACTTGAAATTTATATTTAAGTTTATATTGTCCATTCTTAATATGATGTCACATTTATATCACATTTTTTCACTGATTTTGTAACAATATTGTAGTATTTAAAAAAGAAATTGAACAGTTTGAAATTTTAAAAAATCCTTCAAAGTTAAAATAACAATAGCAAATTTCTTTTAACTTTGCAAAAATTAAAACTTTGAGCTAGCAACTTTACAGTTCCTTTTCTTTACTATATAAAAACAACATGCTTTTTATTATTTTTATTTTATAATTATTTGTATTGCACTGCTGCACATAAGTATTTGAACACCTGACAATAATTCTGGCTCTCAACTGTCTGTTACTCTGGCTTTAAAAATTCCACCTCTACTCCACTCATTAATCTAAATTAGCAGCACCTGTCTGAGCTCTTTAAAGACACCTGTCCACCCCACAGTCAGTCAGACTCCAACTACTACCATGGGCAAGACCAAAAAGCTGTCTAAAGACACCAGAGGCAAAATTGTGGACCTCCACAAGGCTTGAAAGAGAATTGGTGAAAATAGATCAACTGTTGGAGCAAGCAAGAAAATGGAAGAGGCTAAAGACAACTGTCAGTCTCCCTCGGACTGGGGCTCCATGCAAGATCTCACATTGTGGGTATCACTGATGATAAGAAAGGTGAGGGATCAGTCCAGAACTACACAGGAGGAGCTGGTCAATGACCCGAAGAGAGCTGGGACCACAGTTTCAAAGGTCACTGTCGGTAGAACACTACACTGTCTTGGTTTCAAATCATACATTGCACGGAAGGTTCCCCTGCTGAAGTCATCACATGTCCAGGCCCATCTGAAGTTTACCAATGACCATCTGGATGATCCAGAGGAGGCATGGGAGAAAGTCATTTGGTCAGACAAAAGTAGAATAGGTTATGATTGAGTCTTTCAACATTACAGTGATCCGAAACCCACAGCCAGGAGAACCAAGAAGTGGCTCTAGAAGAAGCATATCAAGGTCCTGGAATGGCCTAGCCAGTCTCCAGATCTAAATCCAATAGAAAATCTTTGGAGGAGCTTAAATTGTGTGTTAAAACTCCCTGTTGCAGTCTGTGAGAACCTGATCACGAACTACAGGAAACGTTTGACCTCTGTAATTGCAAACAAAGGCAAACAAAACACTGTTTTTCTCCGGTGTTTAAATACTTGTATACAAATAAATACAAATAAATTCTTTAAAAATCACACAATGTGATTTCCTAAAAAATAATTCTCTTCCATAATTTCTAAGTGGGAGAACTTGCAAAACTGCAGTGTTCAAATACTTATGTTCCTCACTGTATCTTTGGTATGTTCCTCACTGTATCTATGGTATGTTTCTTACTGTATCTATGGTATGCCAACATCATTATCACATGAGGCATCTGTATTCATGTTTTATACTTTACCTCTATTTCATAGTAGTATTTTTATATAATAGTATTTTTTGCTGAATGTTTTAGATAGAAGGTAAACAGGACATTTTCCTCTTGCTATGCCATTTGGATTTCAGATGAAATAATACAATATTACATTATTGTTGACCATCAAGTTGGTAGCACATGATACTCCAGTCCCAGATTTTTTATATTTGCTTATAATTGTAATACTAATGTAACTTGATCTTGTCCTAGAGTTCACACCCACCCAGAAAACTTTTGTAGTATAGGCAAACTGTGCCCATAAACTCAAAATGAATTAGTTTTTTATAAAATGGAAGACATGGAATGAGAGAGACTTTGACACAAAAGACAGTCAGTTATATGCAGGGGGCGTAAGGGTTGGCTAGTAGAGAGCAATTCTTAAAGTGGGAGGTTGTGGTATGTAGTACTTTAAACTGCAGCACACGCCACATCCTTTCCTCTTCCTCTTCTGCTGTGGATGAACATTAGTTCCATTGCAGGCTTGAGTGCCCTGAGAGCCAGTACAGAATCCTTTTATACTGATTACATTTCCACCCTTCTCTCGTTCCTTAAGCCACACCTGTACCCCTCCTCTGTTTGCCTAAACCATGGCAGTGACTCAGCCAAAGTGATAAGAACAAGCTCACTAAGATCTAAATGAGCGTTTTTGGGGCTGGTCAAAGAATCCTTATTGTCTTTTATGCTTGGGTCAAGGTTTTGTGTGCAAAAAAAGATGCATTTGTTTAACAGAGTTAAAGTTTGGAGCAACACACATTAGAGCTGTGTGCTTTTGGTTTTTTTCCCCGTCCCAGCTGTAGCTCCTCCCTGTCAGCATCAGACCATATCTGCTGAGAGGAAGAAAGAAAGGGATGTTTAGAGGGAGGAGGGATAGTGTCACTAGTTAACCTCATGGGCATTTTTTTCCAAGCAGGCGTATCACATGGTTGCAGCATGCAGGTCATTATGGTGATCATTCACACTGGCTCTACTCTCCGGTATCTTTGAGAGGGTGTTCACTACTTAAAAGCCCAAAAGTTCCTTGAGGGGATAATTTAATAAAGTGTCGTTATTTCCATTGTGCAAATCTATTGCATGTACCTGAACAGTTCTTTCTGTTTTGCCCCTCCCCCCGACAGTGTTTTTTATTTATTTATTTATTTAAATAATTTATTTATTTATTATTTTTTTTTAAAGCTAGCAGTTGGACCGGAAGTTGGTGAAAATGCTGGATGCAGTCACAGACAAAGTGCTGCAAGTGTATGACAAACTCCTAGAATGGACAGGTATGTTCCCAGTGTTTCAGCTTCATAGAAAGTGCTTCATAAAGCAGTATTCCAGAGTTATTCTAAAAATCTTTAACCCATAACTTGATAGATTGAGCCCAGTAATCCTACATTTTCTGTTGTTGAACATTTCTTTTGGACATTATCTGTTTTAGTTCTTAAAAAAAAAGCTTTAAATGCACCTACAGCTGATACGAAGTTGGATAAGCTATACAGAAATCCTATTCAGCAACAATGACATTAGTATAAAGTTTAGATTTATAGAAGTTATCAAAGTAAATTTCCATGAATTTTTTGACATCAAAAGTTATATTTAAATATGGATGTTTGTTCTTGTTAGAATCACTAAATGTTTTGTGATGTGCTGCGTTTCTGTCACAGACCCACGGCTAAGAGACTATCCTCTCATGGAGAGTCCAGTCAACATGACTGTTATTCTGATCATCTATGTTTTCTTCGTACTGTATGCGGGCCCTCGGATAATGGCCAACCGCAAACCCTTCCAACTGAAAGGGCCAATGATTGTCTACAACTTCTCCTTGGTTTTTTTGTCTAGTTTCATTGTGTATGAGGTGAGATTTAAAAAGTTCTGTAATATTCCATTGTGTTT
>JBBIGC010000039.1:14087797-14109667 GCA_037576955.1 Lepidarchus adonis
ATCAAAAGATAGTGGGAAAGAAAATGCTGCAAAGCTTTTATAGTAGACTAGACTCTAGTAGCTTTTTGTGTTATATATGGTTCTTGAACTCTCTAAAAACCAACCTTTTGCCAAATGTGAAATTATGTTTTTTATTCCTTTGAATCACTTTTTTTTGCTTTCTAGTTCTTGATGTCAGGATGGCTTACAGGATATACATGGAAATGTGACCCTGTTGATTACTCTGACAGCCCTCAAGGACTGAGGGTAAGGCTTGTGTTTGAGACTAGAATAACTATATCTGGTGCATAATTTTTTGTACTAAAAATGTCTATAATAATATAAGTTTGGTATTCAATACATTCTGAAGACAAAGGCATTGTCAAACTTTTATTTCAGATGGTAAGAGTGGCCTGGTTGTTCCTGTTCTCAAAGTTCATTGAACTCATGGATACAGTAAGATAAATGTTTATACCCATGATACATAGCATTTTATTCTTTGTGTCAGTCATTCAGATTTTTCAGTTATGGTTGTGTTTGTTCAGGTGTTTTTTGTGCTGCGTAAGAAACACAGTCAAATTACATTCCTGCACATCTTCCACCATTCTTTCATGCCTTGGACATGGTGGTGGGGTGTCAGCTATGCTCCTGGTGAGTGGTTCAGAATTTAAATGCAATGCTGTTAGCAGTAACGAACATATTACTGTACATGAAAGATGTGTTAAATATAACAATCCTCATTTTAAGGTATTAAATGGGATTATATGTCTGAATATCTTTGCAGGTGGAATGGGATCGTTCCATGCCATGGTAAATTCAGTGGTTCATGTGATCATGTACTTCTACTATGGCCTTTCAGCTGCAGGACCCAGATTCCAAAAGTATCTCTGGTGGAAGAAATACATGACAGCCATCCAGCTGGTATGATTAATGAAGTGTAATTGTAATGTTCCTCTACACATGTACATATTATCCTTAGGGGTTTCTGACTGCTTAACACGGCAGAGGATAACAGCAGTTGGCTGCCGTTTATTCATAGAATAAAGAATGGCCACTATTTCTCCGTTTGACATTCACTTACACATTGCATGACTTGCTTTGATGGTCAAGACCAGGAGTACCAAACTTCATTACTGGATGGTCTGTGTCCAACTCATTTTGGTTATTTATTTATTTATTTATTTGGGGTGGGGTATACTGGACCTTTGCCCTCCACAGTTTGACACCACTGGTCCTGACCATAAGTTCCTAATCAATGAATTGTTCAAAATTGAGTTGCATGCTAGAGGTCAGCACAAATGTTGCCTCCAATTAATTCAACACGCTTAAATGGTTTCCATCTTTCTGTCTGCTTTTCCAGACACAGTTTGTGCTGGTGTCGCTTCATGCTACACAGTATTACTTCATGGACAGCTGCGATTATCAGATGCCTCTTGTTATCCACCTTATCTGGATGTATGGCACTTTTTTCTTCATCCTCTTCTCCAACTTCTGGTACCAGGCCTATGTGAAGGGCAAACGGCTGCCCAAGAACACAGAACAAAGTCTGAATGGCAAGTCCAGTGGTGTTCTGTCCAATGGTGCTGTTGCCAATGGTGCTTCAGTAACTTCTAATGGCAGCAGTGTGCACCATGAGAATGGCATGACAAATGGGAAGAAGCACCATGAGAATGGAACCACACACAGCGGCAAGATGAAGAAAGCCTAAATGGGCAAGAGAAAACCTTCCAAAATGCATGACCATGAGTGCCTGCACAAAACACCATGGATTCCAAAGAGTGTTTTGGGATTGTTTTTCTCACCCATGTATTTTTTTTTGTTTCCGTTTATTTTGTAGTTTTAATGCACAAATACATGGGGAGATGAATGAGCCTGGGATCCCTGTTTGTATTTTTGTTATTGATTTTAATTAATAATCTAAAGAAAATAAATACTGAGCACAATGTATGAAGAGAAGAGCAGAGATGTTGACAGGATATATTCTTCACTGATGTTGCTCACCTTGTCACAAGCAGAGTAAATGCACTCCATCCCCCTCCCCATCCTCACTCAGACTCCCCAGTGACAAACAGCACTGTACAGTTCCTCCAGTCAACTTGAGCTCCAACTGTAAATACAATGTCAAAACTAATGGGATTGATAATATAGGGTTTTAAATTTTTCTTACTCAAGTATAATGACTTGAACTTCAAATAAATTCCATTTTAAAATGGGACCATATGAATAGTTTTATTATTCTTTATTGACGCATTTACTTAACAGGCGTTCCCCACATTTCCTAATCATAACGTACATCATTTCACAATTCCTTCAACTCATGGAGCATTCATTTCGTTTGCTCTTTATTACTGGTTCCGTTGGTTCAGCGCAGCCTGAGCTGTTACTTTTGAAGCAGTTAGTTGAGCAACATCCCTTTGTTTCTGCGAGTGTGTCCCCACTGCATGCTTTGTGTTGCTTCTGTAACCTCAGTTATGTCAAGCATGTAGGATGTATACAAGACCTCCATTCTCCTTCCTCTGAAAGGGGCAAACTAGACTGTAATGTGTAACTGGCAGTTCACCAAGCATCCTACACTCCATTCGTTTGTCTCTGTGAAAGCAAGAGCAAGAGGAAATCAGAATGGAAGGTCAATAGGTGCATTTAAGGAAAGGGAAATCCTACTTGTTAGATATGGAACATTTCAGATGATCATTTTACTGCTCCAGAAGTTCACTGAAGCTGCATTTCAGTTCCTTTTTTGGGGGCAATAGAATGTAGGGTAGAGGTCAGGCCACACCCATTTGTTCCATTTCATGTGGAAGTGTAAGCGGGATGTTTGTATAAGCCACAGGAGTGAATGGTATTTGTACAGTGACACACAGGGAAGATAATGGTATAATTGCAAACCAGGCTCAACATAAAACATACCTTAATGACCACTATCCATGGAAGACTGAATGCAGCAAAAGGATTACCACAAAAAGATCCCAGTCCAGGTTAAAGTCATGCTAATTATCATTCAGTTCAGCAAACATGGTTTTCAGATTCCTTTGGTTGCTTTTGTTCAGTGTGTGTTGCACAGCATGCATGTTAATTTAATGCCAAAGCCCATTTTTGAAAACTGGAGATGGCACCCTAAACATATACAGAAACTGCTACTTTGTCTACAAAGCAACAGTGGTTGCTGCTGGTGACAAATTTCTTTTCTTTCTAACATGATTTATTTTAGAACTAATACAGTGGTCTCAAGCTACATCTAGAACCCTAACAAAGCTGCACAGAAGCAATATGGAGACAATTTGGCATTATTAATGTAAATCCCTCCCCCAGTAACCTAAAATGTTAGTCTGCGTTTTAAGGCGAGGTTTGGATTATAACAGTGTGTCTTCCATATCAACCAGCTGATGATGACCATACAGATGGTTGTGAGGTGGGCGGTCCGACAGGTGTTCTCTAGGATATATCTTCCAGGATGTAGAAAATGAGCTCTAGCTGCAGGGCAGCATGTCCTTGGCACTGAGAGATGCTCTGCACAACTGCTGATAATGAATGGTTGAGACTCTCCTGGTACCGCAGTGGCAGAGACTGGCCGTTACTGCCTGCCAGGAACTCCATCTGAAATGAACAGAACAAACAGCTCTAACTAAATCACCACCATTATCAAAAACTTGACCAAGTGCAATGGCCTCTCTGGAGAATCTCTGCTTTCACAGAAGGCTTTAAAACCTCTTGGACTGGTGCTAATATTCAAATAAGTATTAACTGGCAGTGTGACATCACTGACATCTGGTTAATTATTTTATTTAGTAAGAACTTACACAGCATAGATTGCAAAATTAAAAATGAGAAGACTGAAATTTTCTATAAGTTAATGGCCTCCAGTTTTGTACCTTTATCTCAAATATAAGACATTTTGGATGTAAATTTTGTTGTACCTTCATTCTCATTACAGATGTCAAATAATTAAAATAATTCATTATGAATAATTGAGCTGAGTGTAGTAAACATGAATCGCATGTCGCCTTTGTTAAAATTTTACCCCAGAGAAAACCTTTTTATTACATTACATTAATTGTAGCCTTTTGAGTGGACAGAATAAGCTTCATCAGACTGTATTTAATACTTTGAATTGTTCAATAACATTTATTACCTGGTTCATATGACTTGCACATGAAAATCATGTGGCTCCCTTAAAGTGCAGTCCCATTTTCATCAACAACATCCAGCAAGAGTGGATCAGTGTTCCCAACAGTAAGTTTCAAATCATTTTGAATGACAAAAGCTTGTATCTCAAAAAAACCAAAAAATCATTAATAACTTGGAAGGTAACAGAAAAGCTGTAATCTTAAAATTATGTGAAAACATATACTTGATTGAAAAAAAAAAGCTTTTGTTCCAATAGTGGTGGTGATCTAGATACAGTCCATCTCCTCTGTGGCCGTCTTGCTCTCACACTGCTAGATTATAATCTTTTTAGTTTTTGCTTTTGTTTTGCTTGTTGCTTTATCTGCAAGCACTATCCAGCATAGTCTACTGAAGGCACTTGGCTAAAGATATTGCTGTTACTGATCTTGCCCACATCACCAATGTGTTTTTCTTGCAAATTATACTCAATATTCTGTGTATTTTGGTGAGCAACATACTGTACATGCCAATAAGTGGAATTAAATATGACTGCAGATGATTTGAATATAAATGTGATATTGTGTTATGTAATTAACTTGTTAATTCTGACACCATTAAAATGAATAAATGTAGATATTTAAACATTTTGCTCTTCCTGAGCACAATAAATATTCAAATGGCAATCAATTATCTATGTATACCAATACTGACCAGATCTCATATGCAAAAATGTTTGGTTTTGTATTCTTGGAAACAGTTATTCCATACCGTCTGAAACTCTGATTAGTTCTGATTCTGATTTGGTCTTCCTTTGCAATGTTCTCACCTTCTGCCCATCTAGCGTGACCCGCAGCGCTAGTTTGGTCATGCCGTCTTCCTTTAGTAGGCTGAGAGACTGGCACAGTGCCAAGCAGAAGGCCCTTGCCAACCGTTCCGTCAGGCGGTTATGGTTGGCATTAGCATTTGGCCCATTTGTCTGCTCCTCTCTCTGAAGAAAGAACACCTGTGGAGCCAAAAATGGCCACTTTGATTAAGTACCTCCTGTAGATAATATCATTGTGCCAACAGTAGTTAGGTGGGTGTGTACCTCAGTCCAGCGTATAACCTTTCCATTGGCTCGATACTCTAAGCGCTGGTGTGTCTTGACGCAAGTAATCGATTCCATAGATTTCCCATCAATGGGGCTGATTATGCTGTGAGTCAGAAGAGTGGAGACAGATGGGCGAGTGCAGGAGCAATAAAACCACTGCTGTAGTATAGTATAGGTTTACAAGTACACAGGTTATTGACCACTGTGCAGTCATATTATTTGTCAGGTGAAGTCTGAAACACCAGTCATAAGCACAGTCCTCCATAATATGCAAATGAGCTCTGCCTCTCACCCCTTATTGAAGCGAGGCTCTTCATCTTGCCACTGAATATGCACACACTCCTGTCTGTCTGATTGATTAAGTTTTCCACAGCTCAGGGTAAAATCTCTCATGTCACGTAGAGCTCGCCGTAGCTCTAGCATGGTTTCCATTGTTACCTGCACCATCAGGCCATCTGAAACGAACAGATACATAAGCATGTATAGTTTCAGATTCTGATTCGGGAGTAATTCAAAATAACTTCTTTAGTTAAAAACTGGATCTACAGAGCTAACACAACTAACCAACAGTAAAAGTTAGTACTCCCCAAAACTTCTATTGATCTGCTTAAATCCCACAACCAGCTCTAAGCTATCTCAGACTAGTTGATATGGTTTAGGACCCAGTCTTACTGTGAACTATAAAAATTTTGTTGTGACCAAAAAGATCAGTTTTCTACTCCTAAGAAATACAGATCCAGTTGTCTTAAAAGAATGTCTGCAGTGTTCACATATACAGTACATTTTTCTTAATGTTATGGGTCAAAGTAAGTAATACTGTGTCCTAAAGAGTCTTCACCAACTTAACAAGAAGCTGGATGTAGAAACAAACTGAGTGATTACAGTTTTAGTGTCTGTTTGCAAAGTTAAACATGTAGCGTCTGTGCCAAAAAACAAAACAAAAATGTCTTGGTTGGGTCAGTATAGGAAAATTTATCAATTTAAATGCTTGCTAATGTATAGATGCCAGTCTTGACTTGACCAAGTCTTATGCTAAATTTGGCCACACCTTGATAAATAACAGATTTTGGTGATTTTGTAATTGAAAAGATGCCAACACAGTCTCTCAAGGACATGGAAAAAAACATTGATGCATAGTTACTTTTTATGTCATAAATTGAACAAAAAATAATAACATAATTATGACACTGTACTAAGGTTTGGGCACCCTAAGAGTCCCAAAGTCTCAGATTCTTTTTACAAGGTTTCAGACCTGAATCAGCTCATTAGATCTGCTGCATGGCAATAATGTCAGCTGGTGCCAATTTCAAAGCTTTACAAATACTCTGACCCTTCAAACCTTGTGCACACACTTGTGGACACACAACAACCATGGGTTCCTCTAAGCAGCTGTGTAAGACTCTGAAAATGATGATGCCCACAATGCAGGAGAAGGCTACAAGAAGACAGCAAAGCGTTCTCAGCTTGCAGTTTCCACAGTGAGAAATGCAATTAAAAGATGGCAGTTCAGGGGAACTGTGGTGGATAGGATGAGATCTAGAAGTATACATTTTACATGATTTCCACTTTTTTAAATATTTGTATTAAAATGGCATTTAGAGAGCACTTTTAAATGAAAATTGTCAACTACAAATACCAAATTTTCCTCACTGCACACGTGGGTCAAATGAATGGGTGCTGTGTTTAGTACTTAGGTAAGAAGTCTTTTACAAACAGTTATCTGAAATCTGTCACCCAAAAACATAACCTTAGACAGGACGTCTATAGTGTTAATACTCTTTAGCCATTTCCAGGTTCGATTGTGGATGCTTTCTGTTTTTCTGTGTTCAGAAGTTGAAGTTGCCACAAACCACTCAGATAATGAATTAAAACAGAAAACCTTCAACAATGCTGGATTTGGCCAGGTATCCTGATGAGGCTTTCAAGGCGGCACTAAACACGAAAAAGCAGGAGCCGGTAACTGTAAAAAATTACATGTAATAAAAAAGACAATTAACAATATTAACAACAGTGTTTTATAACCGTTTCTGCAATCCCTGCCAGTCGACATTCTGCAAGTGTAATTTTAAAAATCTACTCAAATATTTGAATCAAATTAAAAGACGTTTTTGAAGTAAAATAAAATAAATATTTTAAAGATTTGTAATGAAAAATCTTAAAATTCATAGCTTAACTTTGGAACATCCTGAACAGTATCAAATTGCAGGTCATCGCTTCTGTGAAAAAGGAGTTAACATCTTTTTTAATTGTACTGTCAGTGCCTCCTGGTGGTCACTGATGAATATTACTCCTGAATCATGCTTGTAAAATAGACTTTTCCTATGCTGAGCTACAGCGAAGTCTGTGAGCTTTGCGGTTGGTAATGGATGCCTCATCTTCATGTGTGCTTTTGATTTGCATTGGTGTCCATACATGTGTGTTTTTGTATATTGCAGATAGGGTTTGTAGAGTATGTTCAGGAATGGATTTAGGTTAAGATGTCTTACTGCAAACAGGCACATATGCAACATCACATGTAGATACTTTCATATGCTATATAAAATATGAGCACCCCTAGATTTGTGTAAATAAGTACATCCTCTAAGAGATCGAACTTAATGCACACTTTTTTGTTATGGTAGATTTTATGTTTTCTTTTTTCCTCCATGTGATAGAATTAAGCAAAGACTCTGTAAAGTTCTCTGTAGAGGACACACACAACACATATGTACAAATTAATGGTCTTGTCATAATAGCTTGTCAAAAACAACAAGCGTGTGTGTGTGTGTGTGTGTGTGTGTTTGTGTGTGTGTGTCCTTAGCCATTAAGTTAACTGTGAATCTCAGGTCGACACAAAGTGTTTATCATGTACTAATACCTAATTGTGCATTTGTAATTGCTGTGATGTCCAGAGTTTTGGACAGTGTGTGTGTTTGTGTCTCCTCACCTCTGCGTGGCTGGCTGTGGATGCTGATTGCCTGTGTCTGGTACTGTCCATCTGCAGACTGCACACAGATGAGATGGGAATCTGCACGCTCATTAAAGCAAGCGCCCATAGCCAGCACTCTCTCATTCGACTTATTCAGCGCCTTCAGCAGCTGAGTGAGCAAGAAGACACAGAACCTGATTTAATGACTCACGATCACAGCTGCTGTGTGAGGCTGCAAATGGTACTGCAGTATAGGACATTCTAGATGTTGCTTTACTCTCACTGAATCTGGACAAGGACACAATGCCAAATTTGAGAAGAGCAGCACAGTTTCCTCTGGCAGGAAAAGAATCGTGGTGTGATTTGATACCAAACTTCTTGCTTGTAAACAAGTGGGTACAGTCCAAACCAAAGTGGGGAGTAGATTTTCACGATAAATTAAATTTTATTAAAAGTGAACGTTGTGCAAATAACCTCACTCTTATATTTGCATTTATCTGTAATTTGGTGACACAATAAAAGTGGAGATTCAAATCTGCTGGCAGACTATATCAAATAAATGTACTTTTGTATGTTTGATTAACGAACTACATTGTAATATCAACATGTAATTACAGAAGAGCAAAATGACAGAACCCTAGGGTTCATTAGGACTGAGCAGTATTCAAGAATTTGTTTAACGCTTCCTCTGGCTGATGGGGTGCTACCCTTACCTCAGCATGCCGAGTTTTAGGGATTGTGATGCACGTGCTCCGTGCCTCCAAATCAACCATCAGACCCGTCACTACCGGCAGTGTGTAACGGTAGAAACGGAAATCCTTACAATGACAAGAACAAATGTCACAATAATATCTTCTATCAAGTAAAAACAGGAAGGCACTGCAAGAAAAGCAGTCTTACCACCAAAAGCCTCATGATACTGTTGTTAATCTGGCCAAAGAGAGGCTCTCTGAAGCGCACACTGAACAGAGGACAGGGATAGACTGCAGAAGAGAAGAAACAGCCAGTCATTACCTGTACAAAGTACCGCAAACTCGGTTCAGTTTTCCATGACATGGGCTTTTCAAGTAAATCGTACATCGGTACTCTGCGCCCAGACGGAGCATGAGGCGTAGAGGAAAGGCTCTGGCCCAGGGGCTCTCCGCCCGGAGGATCAGCAGGCCAAAGAGAAAGGGCTGGGGTGGCAGTGGCAGACCATCTAGGGACTGGAACGTGGGGCGTATGTAGAGAAAGCCAGCATGCTCCTTACTGCCCAGGAACCCTCGAGCTGCCAAGGAGTGACTCAGGTGACTCAAAAGTTTTCCTGCTGTGACGTGAGAAAGAACATTAACAGAAAGTACACCATGACCTACAGCCATGAAAGAATTCCAAAATGACTGAATATTAAATTCAACAGCACATTACCAGTCTGTGCATCCCAGTAGATTTGTATGAAGTGGTTAAAAATGTCAGTGGGGAACCTCTTCTCTTCAGGCAAACACTGCAACAGTACAACCACTTCTGGCTGACCTACAGCATGCATCCCCTTGGACATCACACACCAGCATCTCCTGTTCACATCTGCAAAAACATATACACACACACACACACAATCACTTTACCTGTTGCATCTTTAGAACACAATCCTATAAAGACCTCTTCAAAATGACTGATATGGCCAACACTAATGCTGATTTTAAGCGCCTAAAAATCTGATAATTACTAAATCTTTCAATTATGTTCAAGTAGTGTGTTAAACTGTGTAGATATGATTGTCAGGTCCTGACTGTCATACTTCTCTCCAAGCTTTCATACCCACTAGAAAAAATTAAAGGTCTGGAATGAACTAAAAGAGCAGGTATTAAATGTGTCTCAAACCCCAAAAAAACAAAATCAAAGAGGTGGTGTTGGTCTGCATCAAACTGGATCAAATCTATGGTTTGTTTGTGGTGTAAAAATTATTTTTGGGAGAATTCAGACTTTACCATGAGGTGAGGCAAGCCATCATCCCCCATTATACAAGAAAAATAGCACAGATGGAAAGGAGGAAAAAGTATTTCACTGTAATTTAGTCTGATGAAAAAAATACATTTAGCAATTTTAAAAAATTAAATTAAAAACTAGTCTTGAGTGCTTGAAACTGGTTCTCTGCTCAAACTGCACTTCTAACCACCCTAATCAAGCCACAAGTAATGGAGGGAGACAGCACACGTACAGCTGACGATCTTCACCATGGCCAGAAGGTTGGCGTTGAGGACAAACAACAGTGGCTCTGTTTGACCTTGTTCCAGTTCTTCCAGCAGTGAAGATTCAGTGCGTTTCTCCTCCACTGTATAATCTACACAACACAAATACATCTTACTGAGGTTAAATTAATGTAACACAACAGTCAGATAGCACCAAGGATTTGCTAGTGTCACAAGAACATCTGAAGTCTGCATGGAAAGGCAAGTTACTGGTGTTACACTAGAAACGTTTTTATACCTCCTTTAACACCAGTAGATGTTAGGATGGGGGGAAGTCCTTTGTGTGGTAAGGGTTTAGTTGAGCTGCCTTTGGGGCTGCTGACCATTTCCTCTCTTTCCAAACAAGGTGAATTTGGCATCTCCTACAGTAAAGACAGACACATAAATCAATCAGATCAGCTTTTACAGCTCAATACTGCACAATCCAATGTTAATGAATCTGAATGAGGTGTTCATGAAGTTATTTTCATCTAAAGGCCATTTATTTCTAAAACTAAATCAAGTTTTAGAATAAATTCTAAAATTGATGTCTGTTATATTTATGGTTGATGTTTCAGCTATTTTAAGGTATAAAACTTCATCAGCAATGGCAAATTACAGTTAATTTGATTGAATGCAAATTGCCAGCCATTCATGGTGCCTTGCTTTTAGACAACACTGGCTACCACACACAGTAAAGTGCCGAGAGCTGCTCTTTTACTACCGCACAAGTAAGATCAAATAATTCAATTATTTGAAACACAGTTTATATTAGAAATTTAGTTAAATAATAGGAGTGAATGATTTGACTGGAACTCTGTAGGGTTTAAGTTTCACTTGTACAGTAAAAAAAATTACAGTCTAAATGGGCTTGGTTATTTTGTGTGTGTGTGTGTGTGTGTGTACCTCAGTATGCCTAAACATTGAATAAAAAGAAACATCTGTTCTCATGTACCTCCCCCTGAAGCTGTTTGAGAGAATGAAAAGAGTGCAAAGCAACATTAAGGCAAAGGGATGTTACTTTGAAGAATCTAAAATATCACAATTGTTGTTTCCTTCTTTTGGCTACTACCTAATCCTGTATGAGTCACCTCATAGTTTGTATGTCACCACTGTGTTGTATATACTGTATACTTGTAGGTCAGTTTAGTATTATAAAGATCGAATTTGACACTGTACCATTTCTTCCAGAAGTAATTATAACACTATTGTCAAGTGGCAAAGCTGTGCAAGAACACATTAACGCTTCACGCTCACAGACAGGTCTGTTGACACCATTTGATCTACTGCAGGAGCGAGTGTCTGGATTACATCTCTATGGGTTGGAGTAGTGCTGGCACTGGAAGACTCATTTTTGGGTTGCACACAGTCAGCAAACCAAACCTTCTTCTGTTCCTTGCGAAGGGTTCCTGTGAAGTGGAAGAAAGGCAGGAATACACAAAGACACAAGATCATTTTAAGATAATATAATTGGATGCTCCATTGCAATAAATCTCTGTGATGATGACATAAGTACTATTCCTTTAAATACCCACTGTTAATTAGAGTCGAGTGGCAGGTCACACAGACACGCCCCTCTTTTCCACCCAGGTGAGTTAACCTAAATCTCAAGTCACAGCACACCACGCAGAACACCTGTTGGTGACAAAGTACATATGCACATACACCCAGACACTGGCTGTGACACAAGGTATATAGTACAATCCTCATAAGGCATGCAAGGGGCAAATTACATCATCACTAAGCTGATGGTTCTCAACAGTGGTCCTGAAATACCAGCATTACATAGATATTTGTGCCATTGATGTTGTGTAATAATGTTAATTTTAGTAGTACTGAGAGATATTTGTACCCAAATATTATTTCAAAATAAATCTGTTCAACTATTGTAAAGGGCCCACACAGTCGTGTGAAAAAAATAAGTACACAGGCTGGAATCTATTTGAACAAGCAAACAGTTCACTCTCTTGATACAGTACCAACAGATGTGACATGGCTGAACAAAACAATTTTTTTCAAAAATAATAGATGCAATATTCTTCTGGGGTCTCAGAAGCGAGTACTGACTCCTTCACTTCTTGTGGATATTTTACAAACTTGTCCACCAGTCTCCGACATCAGCTTGCTAAAATGTCTGACCACTCTTCCATGCAACATTCCTATAGCTGAGTTTAAGATGTTCGTTTTCTTGCATGTGATGTCCTTTTCAAATCCTACTCAACATTTCAAATCCTTTCTTGTTTTCTGAGCCATTCCTTGGTTGATTTTGTAGTGAGATTATGATCAACTTTCAGCTTAAGACAGAGGACTTTATCACAGCTGAATTAATGACTGCAGCCTTCCCAGTCCATGAGGCAGCAAAGCAACCCTAATCCATGACACTTTCAACACCAAGCTTCAAAGATGGTATGGGCTTCTGCTCCCGAAAAGCTGTCATAGGTCTACACCTATGTGTTGTGTTACTATGGCCAAACAAAATTGTAGAGAAATCATTCCGAAAGGTCTTTACCTACCCCTCGCTGATTTTGAAAGTTTGCCTACTCACAAAGAAATAATTTTTATGGTCTATTATAACAGTTAAAGATAGAATGTCAAAAAAATCCAGAAGATAACATTATAAAATATATAAATTCATTTGTTTTTCATTGAGTGAAACAAGTATTTGATCCCTACTAACCATTTCTTGCTCCCACAGACTAGTTATATTCTCCTAATTTCTACTCGTCACCCACATTAAAGACACCTGTGTCAACTAGTCATCTGTATAAAAGACACCTGTCCACAGACTCAATCAATCAATCAATCAGAGTCTGACCGCTCCACCATGGGCAAGACCAAAGAGCTGTCTAAGGATGTCAGAAACACAATTGTAGCCCTGCACAAGGCTGGAATGGGCAACAAAATCTTCAGCAAGAAGCTGGTTAGAAGGAGATAACTGTTGGTGCAATTGTTTGAAAATGGAAGAAACACAAAATGGCCAACAATGGACCTTGGTCTGGGGCTCCACGCAAGATCTCACCTTGTGGGGGGAGGATGATCATGAGAAAAGCGAGAGATCAGCCTAGAACTACACTTACTAATGATCTCAAGGCAGCTGGGACCACAGTCACCAAGAAAACCATTAGAAACACACTACGCCATAATGGATTAAAATTCTGCAGTGCCCACAAAGTCTCCCTGCTCAAGAAGGCACACGTAAAAACCCACCTGAAGTTTGCCAATGGACACCTGAATGATACAAAGAGTGCCTGGGAGAAGGGTCTGTGGTCAGATGAGACCAAAATCAAGTGTCTTGGCCTTAACTTAACTCGCCGTGTTTGGAGGAAGGCAAATGCTGACTATGACCCCAAGAACACCATCTCCACTGTCAAACATTATGTTTAGGGGTTGTTTCTCTGCTAAGGGCACAGGACAACTTCAATGCATCAACAGGAGAATGGATGGGGCCCAGTACCGTAAAATCTTGAGTGACAACATCTTTCCCTCTGCCAGGACACTGAAAATGGGTTGTGGATGGGTCTTCCAGTATGATAGCATATAGCCATGGCAACAAAGGAGTGGCTCAAGAACAAGCGCATTAAGGTCAACCTAGCCAGTCTCCAGACTTTAATCCCATAGAAAACCTGTGGAGGGAGCTGAAGCTTCAATTTGCCAAGTGTCAGCTTTGAAACCTTAATGATTTAGAGCTGATCAGCAAAAAAAAGTGGACCAAAATTCCTTCTGCTATGTGGGCAAAGCTGGTCATCATCTACAAGAAAAGTCTGACCTCAGTACTTGGTGGCAAAATCCTTGTTAGCAAGCACAAATTCTTGTTTTGCTATGGGATTAAATATTTATTTCCTTCAATTAATTGCAAATAAAAAAATGTTCATACAATGTGATTTTCTGGATTTTCTTTTTTATAATCTATCTCTCACTGTTAAAATAAACCTATTATTAAAATTATAGACTGTTCATTTCTTTGTAAGTGGGCAAACGTACAACATCAGGGAGTGGTCAAATAATTATTTTCTTTACTTTATATGTTCATTGGCAAAATTTAATGATGTATTTACTTTTCCATGTGATGTATCATTTTCTTGTTCTTTTAAATGACTGTGTCATTTGTTGGAGTATAATCATTTTAGTTTACAGGCACTCTATGAAAGATGTCAATGTTTTATTATAAGTGTATATGCTTGTTGTATCATCTGAATGTGCTGATTCATCAAAACACATGTACAAAGCATGTTGAAAAAACTAATTTGAATACTGCATATTTCTACAGCACCAGTATTACAAAACCAAGCATCACATTAATAATTAACATAGAATTGCAACCATATACGTAAAATATTCTAATACGACTGTATATTTGGTTGGGATATTGAGTTTTGGTAGCAATGATGTGTTGTTATTTATTTTTATTATTACTGTATTTCCCCAAAGATAGGCTGCCCCACATTATAGGTTGCCCCATTCTATAAGCCGCAGAAAATGCTTATTTATGTTTTAAAAATCTAAGATAAGCTGCCCCATCATTACTGAATTTACCGACCTGAAGTAAAGGCATCTTGACACACCAATGGCGACCTTTGCAATTTTATACCCGTAGGGTCATTAGTAGTTGAGCATAAACGATTAAATTGATAAAATATTGAACTCACCGATATCATGCAGCAATGCAAGAACTACGCTGCAGAATTTAAGTTCCAGGCATCATCTGTAATATCCGATATGAACGCGTGTCCAACATTAGGAATAGAAAAGCAGCACAGCTTGCAAATTATGTTTACAAATCCGATTTGAAGAAAGACAAGTCTAATAAGGTTTGCTTTTCAGATTTTATACTGAAGAATTTACATGTAGATGGGTGATTGAATTTTTTCTTCTTCTTGCCAGAATATGACACAGATTGTGAGGTTATGCTTTATAAAGCTAATCATATGCTGCATTTAGACATGATCAACTCTACAACTGCAGAGTCTGTGTATTTTGGTGCATCGACTACCATGCCAGCTAGGCTAACTGCTAACTGATGCTAGTTCTGGCAACTTGTTTGTTTTTGGTTTACAGTGGTGTGTTGTGGAGAGAGCAATGCATAATGAACTGTAGTGTAGTTGTGTGTGTAGTGTGTGGAGCGGAGAATGGGTGGGTAGTGCGGAAAACGAGTTGAAAGAGCATTGGGGGTTTTTTTGCGGACAGTTAGTGAGAGAACATGGATTAGCAGTGCACATTGGAGAAGCTTGCAAATGGGAACAGAAATTGTGCTCTGTGCCGAGAGAAAACAGAAATAAATAAATAAATAAATAATGTAATGGGTCCCAAAACAAAACTCTGCCTCTGAATGAGTCTCTGCGCTGGCTATTTCAGAAGTGTTCACATTCAAAATTGGACAGTTACCCTGAGTGACGCTGCCACTCAGCCGAGCTAGCAGGCCTCTGAGCACGGTCGTGGGGCGAGCACTGCAAACGTGACATAAGCAACTGTGATTTCCATGCTCCACATTTTATACTGCCCAGTCACTGATCTATCTTTGCTTTGCACTGCATATCGAACTGTTCATTACTGCAGTTAACAGTAAATTTAAAAAAAATTAAATTCAAGTTACAATAATCATTTGGGGATGTCATATTTTTGAGCACTGAATTATACTTTTAGCACAAGTGTTTTCGTGTTTTTAGATAGTCCACCCCATTGAAGCAAGCCGCACCAAATCCCAGGTTTGCAAAATCAATTTATAAAGCCGGGGCCTATCGTTTGGGGAAATACAGTATCACTCAGCAACATCTGCAGTTTCATAAAACACATTCCAGTTTTTAATTAAGGTGTAATTAGTCACACTGAATTAACTCTGCATTTCGTAATAGGATTTTGGGCCAGTACCTTCCCGCAGGCTCTGCAATGGTGCCGCCTCCTTGTGAAGGAGAATCTGGAGCCACACTTCATACACGCCGGAGCCTGAGAATCAGGGACCCACTGTGGGGCCGTAGACCCGAGGGAGCTGCATCGCTGCATGGGGAGGGCACCAAGAGACCCTCTCCTTACATGAGATGGTCCATTCTCGTGGTCAGTCACATTCACACTAGCTCTGCGCTCTGATTGGGAGTCAGATTTGTGGGTAGAGGTCAGCATGTCCATCTCAGGACAGCCTGAGTCACCCTGGGTCTGGGTGTCCTCAGGGGTGGATGGCGTGCCTCCCACCATGGCATCTGGCTGCTCCTGCTTGCTGTCAGCCACCTCCTTCTCTTCTATGACCGAGTCCTCCTTCAGGCCTGGCATAAGCCAACCCTCATCCAGCAGAGTCTCCCTGGAGTCCTTCAGAGTGGAGTAGCCAAAGCGCCGCTCTCCCCACACCGAGAGAGTGGCGGTCACTGCCTGCCTCATCCTCTCAGTGAAGTTCAGCCAGGCTTACCAAGTCACTCAGCATGCTTTTGCCTGCATGACGTCACCCTCGGTTCTAGGTTTTCAGCTCCCAATCAATCAACACAGTCTGGCATGGTCTGCAGGGCGATGTTGCCTTACTCTCAGTCAAATGCTGCTCCCCTCGAGAGAGATGGGTAATCTCATAGCTGCCCTTCTTCCTGTGAAGGTGAGGAGTGAGCCAGTGGGGATACGGGGGAGGGGGTGAGACAAGACTGCTTAACATCGCTTTGCAACATTTAAGAAAAAGCACACACACATGTTTATTCACAGCCATGCAAAGTATCATGCAGCAGTTTTCCCCTTGCAGTATGCTGACTGAGCCCCTGCCTCACTGACTGCCCCTCCGCAGCGGGAAACGTCATAACAGAACACGTAAACGGTTTGACGCTGAAGTTTAGATGAGGAAACTGGCTTTTATCTTCACACCGCGCCTAAGCATTTAACCTGCGTCACAACATCGCGAGCTATTGTCGCTAGCTTTTATAAATGTCGAGAAGCCGGTAGCCTCCCGAGCTAGTAGCCCAGTCAGTCAGTCAGTGAGTCTCCCTTTCCAGTCAGTCAGCACTTTTCTGATGGACACCCGCCCGCCATTCGGTTACATTCAGAAATCTATACGTTTTTCGTACGCAAAAAGTTCGCGAACCGCAACGCGACCCAACTGCACTTACCGGCTGACAGCCGCATCGCAGGGCAGCGTTTTGCATCGAAACGTCTCCTCGTTTGTGACGCTTCTGAATTGACGAGGACAGAAAACCGCAGGCACGCGGCCACATGGCACGCGGTCGCCCTGAGCCAACGGACTGCAGCAATGCGACAACTACAACCGAGTCCACCATAACTGCTCACCACACAGGACATGAACGACCAGTTTCCCTTCTGTTCATCGCCAGTAACTCACCGTACGTTGTTGTTTGTTGCTCACTTGAATTAAGGAACACCACCCAAAGGTTTACGAGAAACCGCGACTTCCATCCACCGCCCCATCATCTCGCTCATCAACCTTACATCCTGCGCGCTGTCGGGCTCTCAAACTACTGGGAGGCTGCTTTGAAGGAGAATATCCTAAGAGAAAGGCAGTGACTCAGCCACGTCCCATTAATCACAGCCTTTCCTTTGGGAGGGTTTTGTCTAACTTAGAAATTCAAATATGCCTCTTTAATAATACACACAAACACCTGAGCACAGTGCAGTTATCATATGGAGATACATGTTCTGCCCTTGATGAAAAAAATACAACTGTGCCTTATTCTGAGATGCATTTGTAGTTGAAAGAGCACCACAGGTTTTATTACTGCATTATTACTCAGCATTCCCAGCATGCAACTGTAATATCCATGTTTTTTCAGCATGACTTAAAATTGAATATTTATAAAGTCTGTACCTGAAAAACGGTACTACACCTGGTGCCCAACCTCAAAAGCACATGCGCAGCTTTAGAGACGACAGCACTACAAAAAGGTTTATGATATTTATTGTTTCTTTGACAAAAATAATAATTAAGACTAGTTATTCCACAACCACACCAGTCACAATCAAGATCGACAAGATGTGGTATTCATCCGGAACCGCAAGTCAAAGCATGAAACCGCCCGCTTGTTTAAGACAGGCTGAGGAGGATTATCTGAGTAGACTGCAAATTTAAAATACAAAAGTCTCTGGTTTGCTGTATAGTGTTGAAATGATATGTCTTATCTAATTTAAAAATTCCTGCAGCAGGGTCTGTCCTGAACTGCAGCACCAATTATCAATGTCATGCTTGATCAGTTGGCTTCATTCTTCGATGCTTCGTCAAAGTTCTCTACCAGATCTGAAAGGAGAAAGAATGCTGTGAGATGTGCGCAAATGGTTTCCAAATAATTATGCATTCACATTAGAGCGTCCTTTTATACCTGGAACATCATCGTCCTCCTCATCGATATCTTCTGCTTTGGGGGCTTTGTTGTCAAGGACTTTAAATAAAGGGAAGCAGGGAAAAACATCATTCATTTTCAGACGAATATAAAATTGTCAGGTTGTCTTTGAATTGATCCCACATTACCAGCTTTTGCTTTGCAGACAAGTCAATATTTAACAGCATCATATTCCTTATTCACCAATATGTTTTATGTTCTGTGGAATATTGCAAAAGTACCATTTGGTCCCTACTGTAGCAGCTTTATCTCACCCACCTTGTCTGGGGAACTGCTCAGCAATTTTGCGCAGACTTGTAAGACTGTCAGCACCAAGTTGACTGAGAATACCAGGGAGCATCTCCGTCAGCTGCTTCGTCTCTGCATGGCCTGTGATTGCAAACGTGTTGGCAGACAGAGATGCCTGCACTTTGGGGTTGTTGAAGTGAATCACTGTACCATCATCCTTTATCATGTTTACCTGCGGGTTGGGTGATCCAAGTCAGAGGAAGTCTGTAAACACTGAAAAAGTAACACTAAACAGTATGGTATGTTTATAATTGAAGAAAAACTCTACCTCCTCAATGCCAGCAATATTATTAACAGCAAGTTTCTTTAATGAACTCTGAAGTTTTTTGTCATCCGCTGTCGCTGTTCTGTGGACCACCTTCTTCTTCCTACGTGCTGTACCCTGAGAAGAAAAACACGGAAACTGTAGATATGATGCCTAGAGTGGTAGATTTATCAATGAAAAAATGATCAAGTTTTGTTGTGGTGGTTGCCAGAATTATTCAAATAAGGCAGGTTCATATTTGTTGTTACTGTGAGCTTATGGATGCAGAGGTATAATTTACCTTGCCCCCTATTCGGACTTGGGCTTGAAGTTTAGCCAGTTTTTCTTGATTCATATTGTCGTCTGTGAGAGTAAAGAACAGTATGTAGTAAACAAGAGAGATGTGCACCATAGTATTAAAAACTTTTTAAAAAAAAAAGTGCTTGAACCACACACCACATTGAAAATGGCATAGAGGGGAAATAAATTCAAAAACGCTAGATTTATTATAGGACTTTTTAAAATGTTTTACAGCCAAATTACAATACAAAATTTCACACAATTAAATCTTTGTATTATAAGCATAAATAAGCAAACTCTGCTATTTGAGGGGTATTATGCTGCTCTTTAAAAATGATTAAGATTAAGCCAACTATTCCCTGTAAAGGAACCCTTAAGCAACTCATCGTGTCTGATTAAAATAAAAAAATAAAATAAAAAAAAACTTAAAAAAAAAAAAAAGATCCAGTCCAGGTTCTGTTATTACAAACTTCACAATCTATTTTGCAATATTTTTATCGACACAATAATAAAAATGTTCTCTTAGGCATAGGAGACAGTCGCTAGCTTTATTGGTATATATTCTGGGTGGACAAAAGCTCTGAAAAGATATGAATATAACTTAAATATAAATTTTATATACACGTTAATATAAAACATGGCGAAGGACTTAGCCAATGTTCAGTATAAAATGGGCTAGTTGTTAAACACTCGTAACGCGCTTATACACGACAAACTACATGACCAATAACGGTCTAAACGAACAGAAACGAGCTACAGACGATAACGCTACCAAGAACGGAGACAGTGTGACCGCGCTAGCGTGCTAACCAGCTAAAGTTCACGGAGATCCGTCTGAGTGATTCCCGGGGTTAGTTAGCTTGACTGCTAGCTCACGCAACTGTCTAGCATTTTCAATGGATACAGTATTAAATAATGGTATACTACATTAATCACGTCGTTAGATTACTATTTTGGTTCCATATATATCTACATATAGAAAAGGTTTACTTTAGTAATAAAAACAATGAATTTTACAGACGCACAGTCTAGACAAAAAACGTAGCAGCGTTAGAAAGTCACCACTTCGCTAGACAGGGAGCTGTTCACTTCACTAGCTCGCTCACTACATCCAGTGGGATGAAAACAATCCGCAGCGTCAACACAAAATGTAACGAACCGATCCGTACTGCATTGGGAAAAGAAAATATAAGATATGTAGCGGTATAAACCAGTCGTTTATATCCAGATCAATGTTCCTAATTAACGAGCTGCTCTTATGGTCAATAATGATTACAAACCTGTTAACCCACAGCTGGTCCGAGAAGCATGCGGCGCAGGAAGAAGCAGGAAGTGACGACACAGATTACGTCACATTTATTTTATTTGCCGAGACATGCAGGTTTACATTACTGCCTCTGCTGGACAGGACAGGAGGCTCGTTTGTTCTTGATGGACATGAATAGTAGTATTATGATTATTTTATGCTCCACCACATTACAAAATGGCCGTCAATGACTACAAGGGTAAATTTTACATTATAAGTACTTAAAGAAACGCAGTGAACACAGATAGGAAATGTCATACACCAGCGTATTTATCATAAGTATAAATATTTTTTTCCTGAAAGGAAAAAAGTGTGGACCTATTGCTGCACAGCCTTAAATGAAAATGACTGTTATTGTGAATACACCCCATCACACAAAGTGCACCACACAAAATATGACCTCTGCATTATCCCATCCACATGTGGAGCAGCAGGCTCTTTTATACCTGGATCATCATCTTCCTCTTCATTGATATCTTCTACTTTGGGGGTTTTGTTGTTGACTTTAAATAAAGGGAAGGTGGAAAAAGTTATTAATTTTCAGACTAATAAAAATTCTGTCATGTTATCCTGCACTTGATCCCACATTACCAGCTTTTGCTTTGCTGACACCATAAAAGGCTAAAATTTGCTCAGGACAATTGTCCTGCATGTTGCCTGCCCACCCTCACACACATTCTGACACCCATTTCAACCATGGATAAACTTTTTGTTGATTGTGGTCAGATGTGTTTGTGGGACTCTGCATTTAATCCCACACATGGAGCAACAGGCAGCTACCTCATTGGGACCTGGGCCAGGAAATTAATCTGTTCCTAACCGCTAGACTAACTCTTTTATGTGAAATGCCCCAGTATCCATAATATAATTCCTACTGTTAGGATACCATGTTACACCTAACATTTTGAATGTTCAAACTAAATTCCTGACACCAATAAACTGGTGTAAAAGCTAAAATGAATTGTAGCAAATCAGCTGGGATCAATATTCCTGCATGAAATTCCTTCACAAGTTTAACCACTGTTTTCATATCTTCATTCAGTGTGCTGTGCAATGTCATTTAGCATGCTGCAAAAGTGTTGGGGGGGGGGGGGGGGAGAGGGGGGGAAGGGGGGGGGGGGGGGGAGGGGGG
>JBBIGC010000039.1:14109767-14154875 GCA_037576955.1 Lepidarchus adonis
TCTCTCTCTCTCTCTCTCTCTCTCTCTCTCTCTCTCTCTCTCTCTCTCTCTCTCTCTCTCTCTCTCTCTCTCTTCCAATTTCTAGCTCCTTCTCTTTTCTTTCTTTAGGTTCCCTTCCTTCTCTCTCTCCTATCTTCCACTCTCCCTGTCAGCTGATGGTTGTCCTTTCAGGGTCACTGCACAGCTATTGGATGTTGTTACATGAGAGACGTGGTATTTGCTGACTACCGTCTGGCTGGATATTGAAGCCGCTGACCCTTTCGAGTCACCAGAGGTCATCAGGGAAGCCCAGTGCTTTCTCAATTCACTCTTTGCTATAATTAACCCTGCTTCAGTTCCAATTATCCTTGTGAAATAACACTTTTTTAGAGTTAATCGGATAGTGAAGTATGCCAGATACATGTCACTGCGTCTTTTATTGCCTAAAGAAATAGTGCAGAATTACAATCACTGAATCTAATGAAAACACAAAGTCTATTTCATTACACAGAGATTATCAACATGTTTTTATTGTCTAATGAGAACCTTGTAAACCTTTTGATTTGCATTGTTTTTACCATATAAAAACACCAGCTTTTTATGAGTAAACATGGACAAGTAGAAACAGTTCAAAATGAAATTAAATAAATGTTGTTAAATCTCCTTATACATTAACAGACTCCAAGGCTTAAGAAAATTTTAACAAGGATATGTGATTTATGCTACACCGCACTTAATGCACTCAATATCAATAATAATTTTCCAGACATAGAAGGTGCCGATATCGCTAAGTGTATAGCTCAGCTTAGCTTAATGCTAATTTGCTATTATGTTTTCTGATAATATTAAGCAGTATTAATGTAACTCATCAGTTGTCTTGTTATTTTCCTCTTTTATTTTTTAAAAATGTCAACCAAGTCTTAATTGGGTTAATCTTTACTGAAGCGCAGGGTACATTAGCCTTTAAAGACAAATTACACAAATCTACATACACACTTGTTGAGGTGTTTTAGAAACAGAAGTTTGGCATTAAAATGTTTATGTAGGTTTACAGCGGAGCTTAAAAAATTGTAAACCCATTAAAATGTTCTATATTTTCATGAATGCGATCTGAAATAACATCTGATTTTCAACCAAGTCCTAAAAGTAGATACAGAAAACCTAGTTAAACAAATAACACAAATATTATTTTATTTGGCCATGTATTTATTGGAAAAAATATTCAATTAAGTATCTGCATGTGGCAAAGATAAGTGAACCTGTGCTTACAGTATTTGGTGTGACTCCCTTTTTCAGCAATAACTGCAAATAAGGGTTATGGTAACTGTTTATTAGTTCTGCACAATTTTGACCCATACAGAACAACTCACGGACGTTGGTGGGTTTCCTCACATGATTGTTATCTTCCATGACCGACTGTCTCGTGTTATTTGGGTCATTTGGGTCAGAATTTATTGTTGTTTGTTTTGCCATCAATGATGGCAAGCAGGCCCAGATGCAGCAAAACAGGCCCAAATCAGAACTCTCCCACCACAATGTTTCAAAGACTGGATAACCAAACGCATCAGTCCTTTTATTATTATTTGAAACACTGCACAGTATAATTGCTGAAATTTAGAAAATACATGTGAACTTATATCAGACAAAGAAAAAATATACAATCTATTGTATTATATTGTAAAGTCACTGCATATATTTACATATGCATACAGTATATAAATCTAAAAGTGCAAAATATGATATTTCTTATGGCGCATCCTGTTTCATCTCTATTAGTCCACACTATTGTGTCTACATCACACCTGATGTCTGACCCTGCCTGGGGTACAGAGACTCACTGAGGCAATGTTTTGAAAAATTGTCCTCAACAACAGCTCACTGGATCTATTTTGGCCTAATAGCATTGTTTTTTCTCACCATATCCACAATTATCATCTGTTGCTTGTCTGTCCAAGGTGCCCCAATCACACCAGAATGAAGCAATGGTACTATTCTGACAATACAAAGGTCATCAGTTAATGATATAGAAGTACAGTAAATGTGAGATCAGATACCAGATGTCAACATCAATCAGACTTAGACTATGGTTGAAAACATGGTCCACAATTGCTGCCCTTATTTCACTAGACACCCTATGGAGCCTTTTCACTCCTTCTGTCCCTGCCCCTGACTCTTGCTTGTCCTCTGTCTGCCCCTCTCCCCCTTGCCATTCAAATACCAGTGGTAGCCTAATAGTTAGGAACTTGCCCTTGTACTCAGAGGGTTGCAGGCCCACGTCCCACAGAGGAAACTTCTACAAGGTACAGTCCTACTAAACTGCTCCCTGGGTGCTGTTGATTTGGGCCTGTCCACAATGACAAATAGTTTCACTTTTTTACTTGTACCTGCATGACACCTTCCATTTTCAGCACTATTCACTGGATGAACCATGAGAATCATAGCGCATTCTTGTGTATAATTACTGCAGTACCATAACATGAACATTTGATACAAGATTGGGAGAACTTCAGGGAACGTGTTTCTGTTTATTTTAAATTAAAGGGCATTTTATTTCTAACACTGTGCATATTTGACATTGCTCTTTTATACATATTTGAAAAGTATTTAAATGACTTGACTGAAAGTACTAATGCGTTGCTGGGCAGTATTAAGGTGCATTAAGACACAATGTCTTTAGTTGTCAAAATGTGTAGAAATAACAGCAGTGTGTTCAAACACAATGGGAAATGCTAATGTAGGTGGGGAAATATGTTAATGGTTCAAGAACTGCAGTAATAGAAGAGAGAATGAGACTCCTGGTGTGAGAATCAAAACAATTGAGAAAAACAAAAAATGAAAACACTTAGAGCTTTTATTTGCAAGCCATGGACTTGGATTGTGATGCACTGGCAAAAACACAGAAAATCATCAGCGTTTTAGAAGATTCAATGAAGGTTTGTTACGTTTATTGGCAATTGTCAGGCCTTGGATGAAGCTGAGCTCAACTACAGGCTTCGGTGGTCACTGGGGGAATTTTGGAGCGACAAATTATGGTAAAGCAAATGGTCCATCAGGGTGTTGTGCACAAACAAATTATATTTAAAGCACTGAACGGATCGCTTCACTGTGTTCACTTCGGCACTCCCTATTATCACTCATGTATCTCCACATGTGTCTTTTGGGGTCTGAGCCATTCTGTTTATTAAAATCACAGCAGGGGATGAAACAGTGAAGTCTGACAGTAATATAAGAAAGGTGACTGTGTGTGAGAGAGTGGGGGAACCCAACAGAAGAGAGAAAGGGGTAAATATGGATAACTTGGAAATGATTATAACTGTATCAATGTCATGCAAGTAGCATTTAAATGGATGACAGCTAATTTAACAAGCTTAAAAAAGCCTCAAAGCTACAAAGGTGAGAACTTTGAGTTCATGCTATGAAGTGAGCTCGCCTGTTCAAATTGTCCAGGAATAAGGGGATGATTTTATCACATTCTGTTGCTAATACAATCAAACCATGACTGTTAGGTAAACAGAGAGAAAACCGGTCATACAAAGTATATTCCCAGCTGTGTGAGGAGTCTTGACATGTTTATGTGTGTGTTTCTATGTCTATTTATTCCGTGTATAATTGCACCACTGTGGGTGCTAGGCTAGTCCAATATCTGCATGAGTAATGTACCTCTGGTTGACCCTCCTGGTATTACACGTCTAGTTGCTTTTGCAATTTTCAGAGGTAAACAAATGAATAGATTGATGTCTCTGCTGTTCACCTTGCCTCTGGTGGTGAAGGCCAGTGAAACCGTATTGATGAATCTTTGAGATCAAGATTTGCCTGGTCTCTCTGTTGTGCCTTATTGATCCTGTTTTAAAGCACATACTGCTAATATTGCAATGTACTTTTGAAACATTTAGGTTGCTTTAGCTACTGGCTGGTATACCTGACCATGCTTTGCGGTAAAAGTATTTCATGTGAAATCAGACAGCACATCATTCAAACTACTATTAACACAACATTAGTTGTGTTAGGTAAGTTAGCAGGTACCCACACTGGCTAGCATCATACTGAGTACAGTCAAACCCTGTTAGCTCACCTCTCACCATGAAAGGCTGCAGGGCAGATTTCGTTCCATGTTATTTACCTTGTTAAGATGCCATCCTTGCCTCTCGCCCTTGCCCCAACGCGCAAAATGGCCGGTGTATGCATTTCTACAGCTATGGCTTGGCAAACATGGGTCTGTGTTTGTGCTGAACATTAACCTAGAATGCGTTCAGTCAGCTACTGCTGCTACTAAACCCCAGCGGCTATACTGCATTACCTAGAACTCTGCCAACCCAGTACCTACCCATACATTACTGGATGAGTAAAAAACAGGAGAAAACTGGTGACAGAGTAGGAGAGAGATTGGGGAGACTCACTCATATGTAATGTCAAATGTCAAATGTCAACTTACAGAAAAAGCAGAGCTAGCAGGCAGACCAGCAACAACACAGGTCAGGTAAGTGAAGATCTCAGACAGGAAAGTGCTGATTGCATTCAAAAAAGTGTCCTTCAGTGTCTGTAAGCAGCCTGATTAAGTGCCAACACGAACAGTGTCAGGGAACTACTACTGAGCTGTAGGGTAGCCAGAGCAATACAAAGTAGCTTAGAAGAGTGTAATCCAGTGCAAAATGAAGGGAATAGCGGCAGCATAAGTCCATATAGTCCAAACAGAGAAAAGTTAATCCAGGAGATGACAAAGACAAACACTGAGAAAACAAACTTTTAAACAAAACAGCAGACAAACGCATGAGAAAGCGGCAGCGAGACGCACATGACCACACTTCTAATGGAAGTGAGTTTTTGTTTTCAGCAGCCTCAATTATGAGTATGAGCATATGTTTGTGAATTAAACCCAAAATATCTGGTAAATTACAGTTGTATTCTCTGACTGGTGAGCAAAACATGGAAATTTGCAACTATCACGGCAATAGCTTGAGAAAGACGCAGCAGGATAATGCTGATTTAAAACTTTTGATTTTATTGTAAAAATCTATCAAAGAAATTGGTTGTCAAAAAAAGGGTTTTAAAGAAACGTCACTAATTCGTTATGAGGGCTCGCCAACCACGCCTCTCACCAAGTTTAGAGCATGGACCAATAGAGGTGAGCTAACACGGTTTGACTGTAAGAGGGGGTGAGGGCCATCCTACCCACCCAGAGTGAGCAAAGCCACCGAATATTTTAGAGCAGTTTGAATCAGAATCATTTTAAATGAGTTTCTATTTGGAAACGGATTTAAGAACATTTTAGCAGTCTAAAAGTACATCCATGTCCTAGAACAGTGTGAATAGACATTTAGGGAAAATTGTAAAACTTTAAGATAACATCAAAAAATTGTGAACAGAAGAGAACCTTTCTAGAACAGCTTGAATGCAGGAGAAGATTATAGAACATTACAAATGAGAGCTTGGGTTCTAGGATGTCCTGAATGTATGTTTATATTCTAAAACTGTGTGAAAGGGAGTACATTTTTATTCATTTTTTTTTTTTTTTTTACAAAAGTACAAATTGTGGGAACATTTAACATTCTCATTGAATTTACATAAACAGTGTGAATAAAGAAGAATATTCAAGACCACAACTATCACTCAAAGGTCCATTGCAAAAAAAGGCTACTTAATAAAATCACTTAAAGTAAGCTAACAATAAAATGTCATTTTAAGCCAGCTAGGTTAGCTTGCTTTCAAAAGTAATGCATTTTTTTCGGAAAGGTATGGCACACTATCCCAGTGTTTGGGTTTGCTAATATGTTTTGGAGAATATTGAGTTGGTGTGCTCTTAGCCTTTGTTGTGGATGGATCTATTGTGAGAAATTATTAATTCACTGTGTGAAAGTGTTCAATGCAAACTGTCAGATTGAAAGCACCTAGCTGGGTTCAAGGGTTAGACTGAGCAGATGTGCTCTTGCTGATGATGCTTGTCATTTGATAAATTAGCGGCTACTGTATCTCCCCCAGCCTTCGGCCATAAGGACGTCAACCTAACACCTCACAGCAGAACTCCTACAGATCTTCAGCTGCTACATCAATACTGCACAAACACTACGACCAGTGCCCCCAACAGCAACAAAGCTTTATATGGGTTCCACTAATTACTACAGCTTTTAGACCAATTAAATATGATTCTGTCAGATCATTGAACAAGTGTAGCGCCTCCAAAAATGATGGAGGTAGAAAAATTTCAATAACAGGGTAGCCATCTTCAATTGGCTTTGGTTTAGTAAGTGGATGATTTCACAAATGTATGATGCTCTAAATCAAGTAAGACTATCAATTGAACTAAAATCTGCCACATAGTACAGGATAGGTTAACTAATATATCTGTCTATTAAAACTCCAGATTGAACGTTCACTCACATATATAACTCACACTAATGCTGGATCTGTATTAATATTGATCAAAGCCTCTGTAGCAAATACATTCCATTAAAGTAAAGGAGCAATGATATTCGATGTGCAGAATGTCAAGTTTAATCAGAGTGATATTGATCTTGGACACCAGGTTTGGTGGGGAAGCAAGAGAGAAAGCTTGGTGCTGGCAAACCATTTCTTACAGAAGCATAATGAAAGTCTGGATATTGAGATTCAAGGTTGAATTCATTTGCTTGGAGGACAGCGCTCTCTGGTCATTTGCAAATGGCATCTGATGGGACAAATTACGCAAGGCCGTCTCAAAAAATGCACCGTCCAGTGAGAACAACAAGGTAACTGTAGATGTGTTTTCAGCCATGAACGAAAGACAAAACTACTTCTTTCAATAAGAGAAAAACATCAAATGCTTGTAGATATCTGTTCATATAATGTGTCTTTTGAAAATAATGGCATTTTATAGGGAGCCTCTCCACTGCTCAGCTGCAGTAACAGCCACTACTTTTACAGGAAGGATTTACAGAAGATGTTTGAGGATTTGATAGCATTCAGCCACAGGACTATTAGTGAAGTTTGGTAATGATGTTGGATTGGTTCTGCATCACAAATGAATCAGAGATAAATTCAGTGGTACTGAATAGAGCTGAATATCTGAATATCATCACCCCAGAGAATGCAGCACTCCTCCACATCCCATGTCTTTGTATGTGTGTGTGTGTGCAGGGGCATTTCCTCCTGATGTGTTTCAGTGTTAACTTTACACGACTCTTGCTTTATTACTGATGCGTTTCTATGGATTTTTTGCTGAAGAAGATAAACTACTAATTTGAAGGAGTCCACACATTTCTGGATTTGAATAGCATATGTACTTTGATAGTGTCTGGAAATGTGAATTCTCTTGCTGGAAACAAAAGGTTTTCTTTAAACAGATTTAAGGCCTGTGGAGGATTTCCCCCCATGCTAAACAGCAGTGCGTCTCTGGGCAGCTGGCTAATCAATTTTCTGGATCAGCTCAGGGTGGAGGCAGGTGTGGACAGAGCTGGCAAAAGTGCAGGAGAAATATTCAGCTTTATTTTCAGACTCTAAGATAAAAGGGTAAGTGCAGAGTGACTAAAGTATTAACATTTATTTGGTATGACCAAACAACAACAAAAAAAGTTCAGAAAGTTATGAAGCCATTTTATTCTTGTCACTAGTCGCTGGGTGATTTGATTTAAATTCATAATGCAGGAGGAAGCATCATCATCATCATCATCATCTAGCAGTCACTGGCATTTTACAGTGTTTTACTGTCTGTTTCTGTCATTGTAAATGCAGAGTATGGGTGTGGAACAGCGGTGGCATGCCAGAGAGCTTGGTGTGTAATTAGCAGGCAGAGAGCATCCTGTGTCTCTCTTGGCCTCGGATCAAGTCTGCACACTCAGATCACTTTCAGAGACATTTAAAATGACTCTCTGCAGTGCGTTACTGGACCACTCATCTGCTTAGTCACATTTGTTCCAAGGACATTTTCATCCTCAAAATGTAGCACAAACATTACGCAACACCTTCACGTTTTCTTCTCACAAATGTTGTAAGTCTTGTAACTATTCATTTATTTGTGGTTTGCACACTTCACTTCAAGTGACTTCTCCTAGTTATTTTCATACTGCTCTCTTAAACACACACACACACACACACACACACAAACACATACAATGTTGCTCCAACCATCATAGTTATGCAGCCAAATAAGGTAAGATTTGAAGGTGGGGGTGCAGAGAAAAGGAAAAAGAGGGGGAGAGACAGAGTGAGAGGTAGGTGGGTGCGTGGAGAAAGAGAGAGAGAGAGAGAGAGAGAGAAAGGAGGGGACGGTGGGAGACAGTGACGGGGAAGAGGTAGTGTGAGGAATAAGAGGGGAAGAAAAAAAAACATCACCAGAGCTGTTGCAGAGGATACACTGATTTTTTTTTATTGCACATAGAAGCTGCTCTCTTCCCTGATTTCCTCTCGTGAGTTTTGAGAGCTCATTAGGTGACTGACATCAGGCTCAGAAATACTAGCTCTCTTACTGATCAATACTGATTGAAAACTAATGGGTAGTTAAAAATGCCACAGGGATGTGATCCTCTCAGCGTTTGCTCATTAAACTGATTTTTTTTATCATGGACATTACAGTTTGAACAATTTCAGAAACAGAAAAGCTGACCAATTAGCTGACACCCAGCCGAGAAGAGCCAGGATGAACCCTGCCAGGAGTGTGCAGCTGGTCTTGATGGTCTGCCTTCAGCACTGTTACGGTAATGTCTCTCACATGTTGTTCTCTGCTCTCATCCCAGAACTTTTAGGCTGCAGTAATGGACAGCTGTGTGACCTGTGTGAGCTCTAATACATGGGGTGTTTCTGCTCCAGGAAATAGCAGTTTTCATTCAAACAAATATTTCTGACAGCATTCTGTTTTACTGTATTCAGAATTATACTCAGAGTGCACAGTGGATAGAATGAACTTAAAGGTCCAAGGTCACTTGCATTAAAAATCTGAAGTAAAATGTTTTTTGTTGTTGCCTTTGATCATAAATGAGTCCCCTCAGAAAATGTAAGTGTAAAGTACTTCGGCTGTTAACAGATGCAAAATGAAACCTTTAAATGTACAAAATGAAAGCATTAAATGCAAAATATTAAATAAATGATCATTCTGATTGTGTAAAATCATTTTCTATTTTTTGGATAAATAACTGCATAAATCTAATAGCACTTTTATTTGAGTGATTTTGGTCAATTTGTGTCTACTCAAAATGTACCAATGTTAATGAAGGTGTGGCTCCGCCCACATCCATATTGTATTACATAATATATTTATTCTATCCAATGCTCTGCCTTTGTCTACATTTAGGAGAAAACATGTTCGTTTCTAGAATAACTGCATTCTTTAGATCTTATGTTCCTTGCTAAGCACATACAGAAGAACATTGTAGACACGTTTTAATAATAGCAGTTTGTAGAGTTTTCTTGATTTGTAATGGCTTGTTCTGCAATGAAATAGGTAATAAAAAAAATTACACTTTAACATCAAAAAAGTATTATGTATGCATATTTATGTAGATACCCTCTCAATTGCATGCTTTCAAAATAAAAACATATGTAGGCAAAATGATGAATAGTGAATTAATTCAAATATTTAGTTTTGTAACATACAATCCTCATCTGCAGTGTGGAGAATATAGACAAGGTTGATGTAGATCATTGTGAATGATGCTGATATCTGGCTTTTCAATCAGCTAGACTCTAGACAGAAGCTAATGCTGAGATTAGTGCAAAACTTAAAAGTGAAGAACATCTCTGCAAGTATAAGCCGTCTGCAGTAACAGGACAAAGATAAGACCTTGTGTGATTAGTTAAAAGAACAGTTAAATGTTTTTCTTGTTAATTAAATTAATTTAGAAACCACCTCAAAAAAACTTAAATATTTCCAACAATGATTACAATTACAAAGCTGTGTGTGTATGTTTGTTTCCCTCTTGCTCTTTCAGTGTGTACACCCACACCAGCGCATGCCCATGCAGAAGAGAGGCTGCTCCAGGTTTTATTCAGCCGCTATAATAAGCTCTCCCGTCCAGTAGCAAACATCTCCGACGTGGTGCTCGTCCACTTTGGTCTCTCAATTGCGCAGCTCATTGATGTAGTGAGTTTCACAGGCACAAAGCACAGTGAATGCAAACTCCAGCTACAACTTAATAAAGCAAAATATATTCACTCACACATCTATTAATGAAAAATAAACACTTTCCAAATTCATGACCATCAGTTTGATCAAATTACAATTGGAAAAAGAAGTAGGATTGTACTAAATAGACTCATTTGATCTGAAAATGCCATTTTGAACATTTTATAATCTTTCTGCAGGATGAGAAGAACCAAATGATGACCACCAATGTGTGGGTGAAACAGGTATGTTTTGATCAGTTGGAGCATATAATTGAAAATTAATGAGATTTTTAATTGGAACTGGGCTTCCATTACCCCACTCTCAGTTCTCCTGTCATGCCTGCTGATTCAGAACATTGATGAGAGTGTATGTGTCCTGACAGGAATGGAGCGATTACAAGCTGCGCTGGAACCCTGAGGAGTATGAGAATGTCACCTCCATCAGAATCCCCTCCGAGCTCATCTGGAGACCTGATATTGTGCTTTATAACAAGTGGGTGATTTTTTTTTTTTTTTTTTTACACGGAGTCCAAATTTAGAAATGAAGCCAGGCCACTCTGTGCCACACTTAATTTATCTTCGCCTTTAACTACAAATAAATAATGCGCAAATGAATGTTAAGTTCAATTAATTACATACTATAAAATGTAACACTAAACCCAACCCTAATCCCTCCTTCTCCCTGAATGTAGCCTAAACTCTTAACAGCTGCTCAGTTTGACCAGATGTAATCGTCTCATAATCTAAAGGGGATTATAATAGTGATCATTAAGATTTGATACAACTAATCCTGCCCCTATTCCAAAGTCAAGTGCTTAAAGAATGACTACATTCTTCCAAAATAGCTTCATAATAAGTAAAAACAATATTTTTAAAGTGCAAAAACATGTCTAAACCTGGGCTGATGTACATCCTGGCCATTGTTAACATAACTTGTCAAATCAAACTTACATAAAAATACATTTGTGGTCCAAGTGAAGAAACAGAAAAAAACATGTATAATCTACCAGGCAGGTTAACTACAGCTCTGGTTCTTCTGAAGTTCTTAATCATTGTGGCTTGATTCACAATGACTATCATCTCATTTCATTACTTCTCTAATCCCTATGCTGATTAAATATATGCCCCCAGTAAAAGAATCACAAATGCATGCTTAAGAGGTATTGCAATCTGTATAGAAGAGTTGGCAAAAGAAGGAATCCTGGTACTATTGTCAGGTTGCCATAAAAATTTAGATCAAGCAGAAAAGAACCTTATGCGTACTGTGAAACATGGTGGTGGAGGACATTACAAGCATCATAAACACTGACTTCTTGCTAGGAAGCTAAGAGTGGGTAATGACCATCTTCCAGCAAAGCGTATACAAATAGTTATAAAGGCATGCAAATTATGATTTAAGAATCAAGTTTTAAAGCAGACTAGCCAAGTTCCCTGATCTAAACCCAAACCTCAGTAAGAACCTGTGTGAAGAGGAGAGTCCACAAAAGACTTTGAAATTGAAATGGAGAAATGGCTTGAGTATGTATTTTCCCAGCACATCAAGCATAATACGAAGCTTGGCAAAGGAAGGGTAAAAAGGACTAAATGCAGAGGTGGCAACAATTTAACCTAGCAAACGTCCTCAACTTACGACGTACTTGACTTACGAAAATTGTGCTTACGACACTGTTCCAAACCCTCTTTAATTTTTTTTTATATATAAATGGTGTGAAAATGAAAGTAAAAGTACATATAATGAAAAAACGCTCAGAAAATAGCAAAAGAGAGCCTCAGGTAGGTAAAGGTCTCCCTCTGGTGTACTGACAGAGGAATGGCCCCAGGGCATTACACATGCAGACAGTTATGTAAAGGGAGTTTTTAACTTGCGTCCAAATTCGATTTATGATTCACGCCCGACATAAGTCGAGAACCCTCTGTATAGAGTTTACATCACTGAAAGATAAGATTTGGTCAGTACAAACTTACAAAAACAACACAATTTTCTGAATTTTTTGTGTATTTCTACAGCGACCTATAAGCTATTATTGTACATTTTATTTTTCAGTGCTGATGGAGATTTTGCTGTGACACATCTCACTAAAGCCCAACTGTTCCATGATGGAAGAATCAAATGGAAGCCTCCAGCTATTTACAAGAGCTCCTGCAGCATTGATGTCACATTCTTCCCATTTGATCAGCAGAACTGTACTATGAAATTCGGTTCCTGGACATATGACCGAGCCAAGATTGATCTGGTGAGCATGGACAGTGACGTGGATCAGCTGGACTACTGGGAGAGTGGGGAGTGGGTCATCATCAATGCTGTGGGAAAGTACAACACCAAGAAGTACGAGTGCTGCACAGAAATCTACCCTGACATTACCTATTCCTTCATCATTCGTCGGCTTCCTCTCTTCTACACCATCAACCTCATCATCCCATGCCTGCTGATCTCCTGCTTGACTGTCCTGGTCTTCTACCTGCCCTCGGAGTGTGCTGAGAAGATCACACTCTGCATCTCAGTCCTCCTCTCCCTCACGGTCTTCCTCTTGCTCATTACAGAGATTATCCCGTCCACTTCTCTGGTCATCCCACTCATTGGGGAGTACCTACTATTCACAATGATTTTTGTCACACTCTCCATCATCATCACAGTGTTTGTGCTAAACGTCCACCACCGCTCTCCCCGCACGCACCGCATGCCTCACTGGGTGCGACAATTCTTCCTCCACCTGGTACCTCGCTACCTGTTCATGAAGCGTCCACCCGCATCTGGCAAGAGGAACTGCCGGAAACTCATAGAAATGATGCACAGACCAGTGCTGCCGCAGGCCATGCTGCTGGGAACTACCAACCTCCCTCCCGTTGAGAACTCCCACCCTGATGTGGGTGAGGTCTCTGCTACTCCAGCAGTTGGGCTACAGAGAGAAACAGCAATCAAAGGTCCTCTGTTCTGCAGCTCCCCTCACAGCCAGTACTCCCTCCTGCAAGAGGAAGCCCCACAAGTGCCCCGCACTCCTGTGTTCAGGTACACGCAAACATGCAACTCCTCTGCCTCTAGTCCCTCACCATCTTTAGACACAGCCCTGGGTTCTCTGCTTCACACACTGCCCCTCACGGAGGTGTGCGAGTTCTACTGCCACAGTGCTGAGAGCGTATTTGTAGATACCAAGGAGGGGTTGCATGAGACAGAGACTCTTCAGCACCGTCACATGCATGAGGGGGTCCTACAATCACCCTGCAATGCAGATGGAAGTGGAGGCACAGACCAAAGCACAAGACAAAAGCTCCAAGACACGCAAAACTCAATCTCCAACTGCAGCAAAGAAGCCAGAACAGAAGAAGCAGACAGTCCATTGTCCCTGTCGCTGCTGCGGGCCCTTGAGGGCGTCCAATACATCGCCGACCACCTCAGAGCCGAGGACTCTGACTTTTCTGTAAGTAAAAACTTTAAGCTCTTTTCAAATGCAAACGCAGCTTAGAAGTTTTTTCAGAAGAATATACTGTATCTTCTGCCAGGTAGAGTCGATTCCTACGACTGTGAAATTCAGTTCTTCTGCACTTTCACCATTTCATGTGGATATCAGGTCGAAGCAGTAGGCGTTGGCAAGACACAAGCTTCAAAACACCAGAAACGTTTTAGCTCTTTTAAAATTCTTTAGGATGGACATATTTTGTCATTAATTTTTCACCAGCAAAAAAAAAAATACAGATCTATAAAACAACCCTCTCACAGGAAACCGGTCATGCACAAAAATCAATCTGAAATGAACAGACTGGATTGGAAGATGTAGCTTGAGGTTTGATGCTCATTTGATCTTCTCTCTCATTTTTTTTAACCAGGTAAGAGAAGACTGGAAATATGTTGCCATGGTGATCGATAGAATATTCCTCTGGATGTTTGTGCTGGTGTGTATTCTAGGGACAGCTGGACTGTTTCTTCCTCCCTGGCTGGCTGGAATGATCTAGAATTCATCAGTATTGGATGTGAGCAGGAGGGAAATGGGGAAAGAGACCTGCCAGTCACTTTTGTGTGTCCTCATTAAAACTGATCTGCTGCATTTTTTTGTCTAGTGTCTATATACAATTTCACACTAGTGCATTCCACAATGTCAGTGAATCCTTTTTATTCCAAGGTCAGCTTATGTTTCCTTTATATTCCTTCATAAAGCAAATATATTCATTTCCGTCATTTCAGCAGTGTACATTTTCTATTGCAGCTAATCTGTCGTGCCAACTGCCAAACCATGTTCCTCTCTCTGTGCACTATTCCACTCAGCAACAATTTCTATCCACAACCCTTCATTCCACTGTTATGCGACAACTATATGCCTATAAAATTATGGACATTTTGGGGGGAAAAGCTCTCATTTTAAAAGCTAAAACTATATAGGAAGCTTTGTACTAAACACTGAAAGATTGTTCTTAACTATGTACATTATGAGTATATGTGTATGCACTCTTTGTACTGTGCCATAGCTGTGAGTTTTCCAATTAAGAGATGCCAATAAATTATTACATTTTATTTTTGGGAACTGGTGTTCTTTTGGTGTCTCTCCATGTACCCTTGGGACAAATCTCCCATGGTCTAAACAAATCTTGAGTAATAGCCCTTGCTGGTGACAAATGAGTTGGCATGAGGTCATTATGGATGTCGATGGCAAAATTAAATTTATCTTCCAATGAAGGTAGAATGTCCCGTCTTCGTACCAACGAGAACTTATGACAACCTGCTGTAAACGTGCCATAATTCACCCTGTTGTCAGTTGCATTATTAACACCCACAACTGAACAGAATTCATTTCCACACTGCCTGGAGATTTAGCATGACAAAGTTGACCTTTTGGAGAAAGATTCATCGACAAATACACAATTATCTTTCAGAACTGAAGTAAATCTTGCTTGTATTGCCTATTAATCAGATGAGGAATTACTCCTCTTGAACTCTAACAACAATTCAGTGTAAGTAGGGCCATAATGAAGGAAAGAAAATGAGTAGAGCAGCTTAGTTTAAAATGAGCTCTTTTGGACACAAAACCTGCACGTTTCTTAATGTAATACAAATTCTTTTAGGCCAAGCTGAACATTAAATGACCAAAGCTGTGTTGTAAAATATAATTCCTAACTACAGTCATGAAAAATAAGCTGAGCATTCTACACGATTAAACTGCACTAAGAGCTGCTTATTTGTTAGTCTCCTATATCCAGTTCTGCCCTCCTGAGAGAAAGACAGACAGCCACATTAATATTACAGCACAGTGAACCATCTAGTGTGATGCACAACAGACTAAGATTTGTGCACCACATAACTAAAAATCAAGAAAGTAATCGTTTTCCCCTATTGTTTGTTTTTATCTACTTCTTGGTAATCTACCTGTACCTGCTGCAGCCAACAAAAGTGATCAAAGACACTGTTTTTAAAATTTAATTAAATGCATGGTCTACTACCCTAGCTAAAGTGATGAACAAAATTACAATGAAAGTACTTTTAAATGACAAATAGCACTGTGAGAGGAATCATGATGTGTAACAAAGGACAAAAAAGCTTAAACCATTTTACCGCCTACCTGAAAAAGGTCATTTCACAGTTGTCTTCCTTCTCATCTGGAGGTGATGTTAATACAAATGTCCCAATTATACACCTCCACGCTCACTGGATCAAATATAGGATGAAATCATTTTCTAATAACAGTAGTATAAACAAGGCCATATGATGTTATGTGCACACTCATTTGTGAAAAAACAATATCGGATCAAAATTCAGTCATTTTCTTATGCGTATCTGCTTTCTTCTGAGCTCTCTGTATAGACTGCTCCTGAGCCTTCAGCTGCTGTAGCAGTTTACGGGATGCTGAGAGCTTCTCCTCCATACGGCTTATCACAGTGGCATCCCTGAGGAAGGAGAAAAAGAAAACACACTTCAGGAGAAAAGAACATGAGATGGGTGAAAATCAAAAAGAAACTAGAGTCCTACATACCTTCCATTTCGTTTGTTCAGGGATTCTGTGAGTCGCTGGATTTCTTTCTCCACCTGGCTCACTCTCTCAGTGGCCTGAAAAGACTGGACATTAAGAGAGCGCTTTGTGCTCTTTCCCCCTTGGTAAGCCTCCACCCCACTGACTGAGCAACTAACTGAAGAAGCTGTAGCAGAAGCACCACCATCTCCAAGCTTAGAGTTCAAGAAGTCAAACACATTCGGTCGTGCTGATTTGGAAGCTCGCTTCCTTTTAATTTTCCGTTTGCCAGAGGCTGGGTTGTCCTTGGCGATGGCAGTCTGAGTCTTTTGCTGAGTCAGCTCTGCACACTGGTCCAGTGAATGGCCTTTGGGGAGGACCACGGCCTGCACGGGCTCCACGCGGCCAGAAAGGGTCTTCCCTAAACCTGCACAAATGCATACAGACCTAAAGGTCAGCTCCAGATTCAATGAAACAGTGTAATTTATCTCCTTCCTACTCCAACTAAGCATAAAGTCTGAACACAAATGTAAATACCCTTTAGCATTACATGGTCACCTGATTGTCTTACCTTTCCCTAACTCATAGCCCATCTTCAGCAAGAGCTTGGAGCCAATGCCACGAGTATGAGCTTCCCAGCCACAAAACTCAGCACTGTTCACTTGGGCGAAGTCCTCCTCTTTGCTGGACCTGAAAACTAAAATATTTTTTGCATTGTTTATTACAAAACAATATACTCAGGCTTCATGGACTATAAAGGGGGTCATCGACTTGTGTCATAATCAACATAGGAAAATTCGCGATTATGTTCCTGGCTTAAGAAAAAAATGTTATGTGCATATTTAGTGTCATATAAGGTAGCAGAATGCAGATGAATGCCTACTATACGCTTTACGGTAATACACAAGCGCCACAAGGTAAGAATGTGCAGTGTGTGTTAGCCTGCATGTCTGCAGCAATGGGGACAGAGAAGGGGGGTTTGATCAGTTTTTGCTGTATTGTTTGTGTTTTATTCATTGTTAGTGTTTAATAAGAGTTCATGCTGATTGGTGGGTGAAATTTGGGGGAATAGCAGTGCAGTGCAGTGTGTGTGTGTGTGTGTGTAGGGATGGGATAAAGAGGCAGCTCTGCTCCGCCAATTCCCCATATACTGTTTTTGCTGAGATGTTTGTCTTATTCACTGTCAGTGTTGAGTAAAAGTTCATGTGGATTGGTGGGTCAGATGCTAAGGCACTGTCAGTGTGGTCTTGCCACAGGTCACCTCTCCAGTGTGTTTAATGCTGTGTATATTGAAGTCTTTGAAAAGAGAATTCTATCTGGAGCAATGTTTCCTAAATGCTTTACTGTTATATGAGTCAGTTCATGCATGTTATTGGCTGTTAATAAAGCACAGTGCTGTTCAATAAAGCCTCTGCAGCATCATTACATGCATGAGTTTTGACTTGCATCAAAATTCGAGTTACATCATACTCAGAGGAACCGATCCCTGACATAACTCGAGGACCCACTGTAATTATGTTTCAATGTCACTAAACTTATTTGTAATTGAAATTTGTTTTAATTTAACACCTTAAGGCTAAGTGACCAATCCTGATTGAAGAGACAAACCTTTAGCGTAGCCTGCATCACATTCCTCAGAATCACCTTCTGAGTCAGAGGAGGAAGAGGGGGATTCGTCAGGCCGAAGAGGGGGAATAACACTATCAGCCTCCAGTACAGCCTCCTTCAGCAGCAAAGAATCATATTTTACGGTGTAAAAGCCATCCTCCATCTCTGGACATGATAAAAGCATATTAAACATGTCAATATCCAAAATAGAAGAAAGCCCATCTGAGAACGTATAAGCATAAAAACAAACAATAAACAACAAAACAAAGCTCAGTTTGAAATCACTGGTCATAAAACAGGAAGAAATACATTCTGGACAGAATGGCTGAGGATTTGCACCTGTGATTTTGGCAGAATACCAGATGCCATCTTCATGCTTGGCTAAACACGAGGATCCTGGCTGCATGCTTGTAAGATCTGCTTCAAGAAAGTCCCTCAGCTCAGACACACACACCACCTCCCCATGAGAGTATCTGAGTGACAACCAACACAAACACAGGCAGAATCAGCTCATTATTTCTGTACTTGAGAAGAATCGAATGACTGAATCACAGAAATGCAAACATGTAAATCAAAAACATTCATGCAAATATGCACCAACGTATCTTCTTATATATTCTGTAAAATATACTCAAAAACTATTTACTATAAATAGCCAAGTGCCATTCCATAGTTGACATTTATATAAAGGAAAACTTTGCAATACCTATTGTTTTATTTATTTATTTTTTAAAACATGACAAAATGAACAAGCTTTAATACCTGCAGCTGTCCATGAAGCGGCATTTGCCCTCAAGAAAGAAAGGACAGGCCTTCATGGACTTGTGTGTAGGATGAAGGTAAAGCACTCTCACGCGAGCCTCTTCCTCATCCGTTTCCTCAGGGCACACTATCATGGCATTATGGTACTCTAGTGTTCCCCAAGAGGTGCGATAAGGTGCTTGTACTTTAGTGCCACTTAGGTCATCATCTTCATCCGTCACCTCATCTTCAGGCTTAAGGCTTAGTTCTTCTACCCCAGCACTCTCAGAGAGTTCAGAATAGAAGGAAGCAAACTCACTGTCCAGGTTTGGCTCCTTGGCCTGTTCTATGGTTTCAGCTGGTGTCGAAGAACCCTCAAGTGAAGACAAAAGTTGACTTTTCTTGACCGAAACCAAGCTTGATTCTGTGAGCTCAATCAGCTGTACCAGGTCTTCCTTTAACTTCAGCAGGTCTTCTTGCTCAGAAGTACCCAGACCACAGGCCAGGGCAGCCTCGACCTGCTGAAGCTGAGCATTGTAGGTTACAATGGCTTGTTCCAGGCTGTTTTCATCCATGGTAAACAGCTGTAAAAGCTTAGAAATCTACAGGAATGTTGGAACGGTGAAGAAAGTACCTTCTTCTCAGCAACTTCCTGCGGTCCATTCGAATTGGCTATACAAGAAAACAGACCACGGTCACATCTTCATGCTATAATAATTTATGATATTTATGCCACTTTAAGGCCAGGAGACAGTTAATGTAGAGTTGGAGCAGTTAAATCCACGTAAATCAGTTGTTTTACGAAATAAATTGTTTTGCCAGATTTCAAGGATGGACACATACAGCTCATTATAAATCGAACAGGCTCACTTGTTAAATCTAATTCCCTTGTACTTTAGCATTACCAGCACTTTATAGCAGCCAAACACACCGTACAAGCTAAACGGCGACAGCTGGTTCAGCTTCGAAACGAACCATGAAAGTAGTTGGAAGCACCACGAACTAGCTAGCTAAGCTAACAACAAAACCGGTGTAGTACACTGCTTGGGTTGACTGGATAGCTAAATGCTAAGAAACATGGTGGTCTTTTACTACCTTCATTTACAGACATTTGACATAAATTCAACACGGCGGGGTATTTTGATCTTACATTACACAGTGCTTAAGTCCATGCGAATATATGTTGCTGCATATTCGTTAAAATCAGTTCTGCACTTGCGGATGGAACGTTCACCTCCACAACGTCATCCAGTAGGGTCCTTCAAGCGCAAAAACGTTTCAAAAGGTTCAAAACTAAATAAGCGCTTGTAAAAATTTCACAAATGTTAGATGAGACGAGAGAGAAGTACAAAAATATTTTAATGTATTTTAAAAAAGAAATGATAGTTATATTTGTTAAAATAGCTACAAAGCATATACATACATTAGGCTTAGAAAGATGGCAAGCATGGTTCAGGTATATCCCCCCAAAACTGTCCAACTTAAAAAAGAAAGTCAGATATATATAATTATTATTATTTTTGTTGTTGTTGGTTTATTTTTTTTATACAGAGAATTGATGCAACACAATGAATCCGTATAACAGATAACTGCATTAAGTATTGCTTCAAGGGATTTCCCTGGTCAGGAGAAGAATGATGAGATCTTGCTCTGTGATTTTCCTGCAGAATGTTGTGAAACTGTAGAAAAAAAGCTTAAATCAGTCAATATTTTGTCATATTTGTATTATTAAATAGATTTTAAATTGTAATGACTAAACATTATAAAATATGAGTGTGGTTAACTAGAGCTGAAGAAAAAAATCATATCAACTTGATATCACAGTTTGAAGAGTGCAATTTTCAAAATCCCATGGTCTGCAATTTGAATTACATTTTATATTATCACATACTGAACATTTTAAATTGGGGGCTGTAGATAATGAAATGTAATAATGCAGAGCTTGTGAACTGGCAGTCCAGCAGTTTTGAGAATGGCACAAATACTGTTCTCCACAAAGTTTGCTGCTACAGTGTTTTTAGATGTTTTTGTCAGTTGTTTCTGTGGTGTATTGAAATATAATTACAAGCCTTTCATACATTTCAAATGCTTTTAGTGACAATTACATCAAGTTTATGCAGAGTCAATATTTGCAGTGTTGTTCCTTCTTTTTCAAGACCTCTGTAATTTGCCCTGGCATACAGTCAATCAACTTTTGGGAAAATCCTGACCTATAGCAACCCATTCATTTATAATAAATGCTTGGAGTTTGTCAGTATTTGTGGGTTTTTGTTTGTCCACCCACCTCGTGAGGTTTGACCACATGTTCTCAATTGAATTAAGGTCTGGGGAGTTTGCTGGCCATGGACCCAAAATTTAATGTTTGGTTCCCCAAGCCACTTAGTTATCACTTTTGCCTTATGGCATGGTGCTCCATCGTACTGGAAAAGACATTGTTCTTCACCAAACAGTTGAATGGTTGGAAGTTGTTGTTGTCGAAGGATGTTTTTGTACAATTCTTTTTTCAAGGCTGTGTTCTTAAGCAAAATTGTGAGTGAACCCACTTCCTTGGATAAGAAGCGGCCCCACACATTAATGTTCTCAGGTGCTTTAATGTTGGCATGAGACAGGACTGATGGTAGCGCTCACATTTTCTTCTCTGGAAAATAATTTTTCCAGATGCCCCAAACAATTGGATAGGGCTTCATCAGAGAAAATAAATTTACCCCAGTACTCAGCAGTCCAATCCCTGTACTTTTAGCAGAATATCAGAATAAGTTTTCCTTGGCTTCTTTGCTGCCCTTCTTGACACCAGACAATCCTCCAAAAGTCTTAATCTCAACGTGCAAGCAGATGCACTCACATCTGACTGCTGCCATTCCTGAGCAAGATCTGCACTTGTGGCACCCTGATCCCACAGCTGAATCATCTTTAGGAAACAGTCCTGGCACTTGCTGGACTTTCTTAAGAGCCCTGGAACCTTCGTCACAACAATTGAACCTCTCTCCTTGAAGTTCTTGATGGTCCAATAAATGGTTGATTTAGGTGCACTCTTAGTAGCAGCAATATCCTTGCCTGTGAAGCCCATTTTATGCAATGCAATGATGACTGCATGTGTTTCCTTGCGGGTAACCATGGTTAACAGAGTAAGAACAATTATTTCAAGCATCACCCTCCTTTTAAAGCATCCAGCCTTGGGCTTGTCAACACTCTCACCTGTGTTAACGAGAAGATTACTGAAATCTCAGCAGGTGTTATTGTGGCATGGCTGAAATGCAGTGGAAATGGGTTTTTAGGGATTAAATTCATTTTCATAGCAAAGAAGGATTTTGCAATTAATCTGATCACTCTTCATAATATTCTTGAGTATATGCAAATTGCCATCATAAAAACTGAGGCAGCAAACTTTGTGAAAACCAATATTTGGGTCATTCTCAAAACTTTTGGCTATGAGTATACATTTAATACTCAAGCCTCTAGTCTAAAGTTTTTTGGCCAAATAAAGTGTCAGTAAAAAGCATTTCATTTGAAGAATATAATAATCACATTTACAGTGGGGCAAAGAAGTATTTGGCAGCCACAGATTGTGCAAGTTGTCCCACTTAAAAAGAGAGATCTGTAATGTTCATCATAGGTACACTTAAACCGTGGAAGACAGAATGGATTTATTTGTATAATGGTGCAGAAAATAAGTATTTAGCTTCTACAAACAAACAAGAATTGTGGCTCTCACAGACCTGTTACTTCTTCTTTAAGAAGCTGTTCTATCCTCCACTTGTTACCTGTATTAATGGCACCTGTTTGAACTTGTTATCTTAATAAAAGACACCTGTCCACACCTTCAAACAGTCAGACTCCAACCTCCACCATGGCCAAGACCAGAGAGCTGTCTAACGACACCAGGGACAAGATTGTACACTTGCAAAAGACTGGAATGAGCAAATCTACAATAGGCAAGCAGCTTGGTGAGAATAGATCCACTGTTGGAGCAATTATTTTTTAAAAAAGAATAAATACATGACCACTGACAATCTCCCTTGACCTGGGGCTTCATGCAAGATCTCACCTCGTGGGGTACAAATGATCTTGAGAACAGTGAGGAAACAGTCCACAACTACACAGGGCCTCAATGACCTGAAGACAGTTGGGACCACAGTAAAAAATGTTACTATTAGTAACACACTATGTCATCATGGATTAAAATACTGCAGTGCTCGAAAGGTTAAGCTAGCTTAAGCCAGCACATGTCCAGATGACACCAAAATGGAACTCTTTGGTATAAACGCCACTTCCCATGTTTGTAGGGGAAAGAATGCTGAGTTGCATCCCAAGAACACCATACCCTCTGTGAAGCATGGGGGTGGAAACATTATGCTTTGGGGCTGCTTTCTGCAAAGGGGACAGAACGACTGATCCATATTAAGGAAAGGATGAATGAGGCCATGTATTGTAAGATTTTGGGTAAAAACCTTCCATCAGTGAAAGGATTGAAGATGTAACATAGCTGGATCTTCCAGCATGACAATGATCCCAAACACATCGCCCGGGCAACAAAGGAGTGGCTATGTAAAAAGCATTTTAAGGTTCTGGAGAGGCCTAGCCAGTCTCTGGACCTCAGTCCTATAGAGAATCTGTGGAGGTAGATGAAGGTCCCTGTTGCCCAGCGACAGCCCCAAAACATCACAGCTCCTGAGAAGATCTTCATGGAAGAATCGGCCAAAATACCAGCTACAGTGTTTGCAAACCTGGTGAAGACCTACAGGAAACATTTGACCTCTGTCATTGTCAACCGAGTTTGCATTACAAAGTATTGAGGTGAACTTTTGTTATTGACCAAATACTTATTTTCTGCACAATTATACAAATAAATTCTTTACAAATCATACAATGTGATTTCTCTGATTTTTTAACATTCTGTTAACGGTTGAAGTGAACCTATGATGAACATTACAGACCTCTCTCATCTTTTTAAGTGGGACAACTTACAGAATCGATGGCTGCCAAATACTTTTTTGCTGTAAACTGCAATTGAAATACTGGTGTAAAAAGTTGCAAACATTTTTTTTGCCCTAGCATGGACTTCTAGCATGGAATATCTGATTAACAAATACATGTGCGTATCATTGGAGGTGATGTAAAAACGATCTGAATCAAACCTGGAATTTGGTGGCTGAAAACCTGATCTTCTGATTCGTGGCAGGTCACAGAGGCACTACCAGTCAAAGATGTTAACATCTCAGAAAACTGCTGACTATGGTGTGGTGGGATGAACACAGCTAACCCTAAACAAAAAGAAAAAATATAAACACTTTTTATATCTATCTAGATTTGAAAATATGAAGCAAAGCCAAAAGACTTTTTTGCAAATGCAATGAAATGCAAAAAGGTGTTATAGCCCTTAAGTGTAGATAAAGGACTCACGTCTTAAAAGAATAATGTCTTCGTCTCTTTCTGTCAGCAACCCCACAACTGTTGATACCATCTGCTCATAGTTGTTTGTTTTCTTATATGTCTGCAAAGCTACAAACAGTTGATTGGTTTTTTCAGCACCAATGGCCTTTTTTAAATCAGACAGCAGGGCAGCGCTGAGCTGACTGTCTTTGCCAGACTTCTGTGGCTTCTGATCCTTCAAATTTGTGTCCACTGTAAATGGAGAACAACCCATACTGATACAGTTGAAATACAATTTTTTATGCATTTACAACTAGTATAAAAACCAACAAAATATTAGTTGTTAATTGTATCAGTTCTGGCTTTGCAAATGACAATAACAAACAAACAAACAAAGAAGCAAACAAACAAAGAAGCAAACAAAGAAGCAAACAAGCAAACAAACAAAGAAGCAAACAAACAAACAAACAAGCAAACAAACACAGAAGCAAACAAACAAACAAAGAAGCAAACAAACAAAGAAGCAAACAAACAAAGAAGCAAACAAAGAAGCAAACAAAGAAGCAAACACACACACACACACACACACACACACACACACACACACACACATACATACATACATACATAAAATACATCCCTTTAACCAATCAGTTTTTTCATTGTATGATGTGAGCATTGAAACCAATTATAGCTTTAGATGAGTATTCCTGAGAATATTAATTATCCAAGGTACTGGGATTTTTACTATTACTAGTTGATGCATTGATTTATTTCATATTGCAATCACCACTGCTAGATGCAGTCATATATTTACCTCCACACAAATTGTGAGTTCCCAAATGAGATCCCCCTTGATTCAGTTGTTTGCTGGCATCTAATTGTTTGATTGTGCCCCTTTTAATAGTCTCCACTTTAACTGAAAGAAAATACAGTAAAGCTTAAGTGTCCTCTCTAAAATTTGTTGGTCATAAAAAGTAATAAACTCAAGATACACGATACCTGTTTGTTGCATCAGCGTCACCCTCTCCTCCCTCGAAAGTGAGTGCTCAGGCTTATATCCACAGCCCTGGCCTGTAAGCGACTCACATTTCTCATCAAACTGCTTCTTGTGGTGGGGCCGAACAAACTGGTAAAGCCCTAGGAAGAAATTATGCATGCAGACACATACATGTGAAAAATGTTCCTAGTACCTGAAACTAGTACCAAGTGTGCAATCATCTGCATTCTCAGACGCACCTCTAAAAAGGCTGTGTGTGTTAGGGTCTTGTATGAGGAGTTCTGCAGCTTTTTCCACAAGGCCAGAAAGGTCATCTGAGGTTTTGTACACCTGGAGTGCATGCATGATCTTTGTAAAACTGTCCTGACTCAAACTTCTCTTCAGCTCCAGCATGAAGGCCTTGCCTTTGCCTGCTGCGCCGGACTCAGGTTTCTAAAATAAACATGGGAAAATACAAATCATAAAAACTATTATAAGTTTTATATAACAAAGCTGAGCAGGAAAATGGTCTTCTGGTTATGCATTCCTCTGATTTCCGTCCTAAAACCAAATTATAGAGCTTAAAAAAAAAAAAAAAAAAAAAAAAAAAAAAAGTTACCTGATCTTGAACTATTTTGATTTTGCGTTTCCCACCCCTTGATTCATCATCCAAGCGCTTATCATGTTGTAGAGATAATGTAGACAAGCGACTGGCCTGTATAAACATAAAAAAGTAATCAAAAGGATAGGTCATTTTAAATAATTTAAAATGCACTGATCTTTTTGTTTTTAAATAAAAAAGAAGTCACAGAGAAGATCTTAATTTAAATGCTTAATTTAAGCCAAAGAAGACAAAAATTTTGTTCTCACCCTCTCCTCACCAACCATGTCATCGTCCCCATCTGGCCTTGATTCACTGCTTTCTAAGGCATCAAGCAAGCTCAGAGGCTTCTTCTTGCTGGAGCTCATCTCCATCTCATACTGGACACACAGTCTGGCTGTCCCATCTCTCCCAGAGTGGTCATCTATATATATTAGCAAAGTGTGGCAAATCAGGTTAAGACTCTTAACTACCCATATTATCTCTTTACTTCATAGAATTAATCAGGCTGGATGTGTTACTATGTCGACAAAAATGATTGAGGTATACACCTATGAACCACTTTATTATGTACATTTAACTTACACTCATTTTATCAGCACCATTGAGCTCAATATAGGTGCAGTTATGTTGTTTACAATTACATGCTGTAGTCCATTGGTTTCCCTGCATCATATCTTAACCTTTTTTACCCTGTTCATCAACAGTCAGGACCAACAGGACCACCAATGAGCAGCTGTTTTTCGCATGGTGAATTATTCTGATCACAACACTGACACAGACATGTGTTATGCTACACATAGAGTAACACTAGAGTAACCTACAAAGTAAATCACACACTAAAGTGCTGCCGGAGTTTTTAAACACGTGTGCACTTATTGTCCATTTTATTACACACATCTAACCTGTAAGTTCACATGAAAGATGCACATTTGACAGTTAGTGATAGTTCATTTAATGCTACATAGTTTGTGTTAGTCATCATGTATACAGTGCAGAAGACTAGACCTTTTCGAAGGCTTAAATGATACTCTTGACAGTCAGGATCAGAACAGCATTTTATCAGCCCCTTCCTGATGTATGCTGTGCTAAACTGCTGATCATATGCAAAGATTTCTGTAGTAATGACATCACAACCATAATGAATTAAATACGGATTGTTTTGCAGCTTAATTGGACAGAACTGTGTTAAAGTTTTGAAAGTTTTAAAGTACTGTTAAAACTTAATTTAACAAAATATAAGGTTTATTTAGATTTTACATAATATAACCTTCACTAAATTTTTCTTCATTCAAAAGTCAATGAGAAGAATTCTCACCCAGTTTTCTTCTTTTCAGGCTGGGCACATGGGAGTCTAGCACTTTAGCTTTCAGAGAGGAGCCACTTTGCCAGGCACTCTGAGCTGGACGAATGCTACCTCCACCATGGCCAACACCTTGGCCTGCATCTGGAACTGACTGATTCTTACACTTTCCATCTTTCACCTTCTGTGGAACTGGCCTCTAACATAAACGAAACAACAGCAGTGAAGACTTAACAAGATACTGTATTGCACAACAGAATTTAAAGAAAAAACAAAAGTTCCTTGCATCCACTCATGCATGCACACCTGATGATAAGTTGACAATACAAGCTTGTTTACTCACAAGTTTCTGGGCAACTCGGAAAAACTGAGCCACATCACGGATCACAGTGCCAAAGTTGTCATACATTCGTACATAAGGCCTGACCCAAGAGGGGAGCTGGGCTCTCACATCTGTATTTTTAAACCTAGAATAAGAAAGTTAAATTTATACTTAACTGTACTCCAACACCCAAAGCTAACTTTAACCTTGATGTTGCTGTTAACTTAGCCAGTGATGAGCTCTGACCTGTGGTCACAGAGAAGGATAGCTCCGTAATCCTCACGGTGTCGGATCACTCTACCGATGGCTTGGTTCACAGCGCGGGAGGCCTGCTGCCTATACCATTCTTGGCCAGACAGATACTGCACAAACACCCCCCACACACAAGCGATTAGCACTCCATTCAAAGTAAATGTCACTTTCAGAATAAATGAAAATTTGAAACTAAATGAAACTTTACAAAAGCAGCTACCTTCCTGCCACTGGTTTTATTTCTGCACATTTCATCCAAATACTGCATCTTCAGCACCACTCTAGGGTCCATTCTGGGAGGGAAGGGAAGACCAGTGATGATCACCCCCCGGCCATATGTGTCTGCAAAGTCCAATCCTTCACTTGCCTAAGTAGCAAATAGTAAAGACATTTCAATGGCATGCACATTTTATAAATTATGTTGCTGAAGAAATCTGTTTTTCTCACCTTTCCTCTACATACAGCAAAAAAGCTCCCTCCATTTGACTTTGGATCATTAACTTTGTCATAAAAACCATCAATCACCTGGAAAAATTTAAATATTTGAATAAATCAGACTGTTGAAAGCATACTAGAATTCTAGAGTTCTGGCAGATACAGCTGCTAAAAAGTGAAAAACAAAATCAATTCTATGACCTGAAAAACTGAAAGACGCATACCTCTGTAAATGTGCCTTTTCCTTTGGGTTCAACAAACATAGGCTTCATATTCTCAATGCGATCAGCATGGCCATTAGCCTATATAAGTCAAGGAAGGAACACACATTCTCACACTTTCTCAGATCTTTATACTATAATATTTTCTATAATAATAATAATAATAATAATAATAATAATAGCTTTTAAAGTGGTAATTCATCAAATAATCAAATTTAAACAATTATTACTCCTTCTTAATCAGATAAGAAGTGTCTTATGTTCAAAACTTGCTTCTTTAATAACAAACAACCGATCTTAAAAATAATACAGGGGTCCTTGAGTTATATCACACTTGACATACGACGATTTGTGGTTAAATAAATAAATACATTTATGGTGTTGGCGAGCCATGTTGTTGTGAGATTCGGTTTTTCATAAGCAGCAATGCATTGTGGACTGTAGTGTCTGCTGCAGAGGAATAGGTGGGTAATATGGGTGGCAAATAGGTGGAGTTGCTTTCTGGGAGAAGTGGTGAGAAGCAGATCGCAGCACACGTATTGAAGTAGAATGCCTACTTTATGGCAATACGGCAAGAGAGACTGGTGTTAGCTAAATGAGAGTTAAGAAATTCGACTTGGGTTGCACTCGGAGGAACAGAACCCCGAAGTTACTCAAGGACCCCTGTAATAATGTTTAAATATTAACAAGAAAATCTTTCTTATATTTTTCAGTACGTAATACTTACCACCACTTAATACTTACTACATAATAATAATCAATAAAATTATAAATTAAATATAACTTAAAGGCAAAACAGTAATAGCAAAGATAAAAAGAAAAATATTGAGCAACTGAACTTTTTTATCCTTTACAAAAAAAACTAAGAACCACCAAATAACTAATTTAATATAATGAAAAATATTGCAGAAATCAATGACCACATGTTCCAACAGTTTATACAAAACTATACAATTATAAGTGTATGTACCCTCCAGAATTCCAGAGTCTTGTCCAATACAGGGTATGAGGGGAAGAACACAAGCAGGCCATGTGGAACCACTCGACTCAGATTTACTGGAATAATAGATTTGCAATTTTATAGGAAAGATTAATACAGTAATCTACATTTTTCTTTAAATCCAGGAAACTAAGCACATGAATAAGAATTTTCTATAATTAAAGCCTTGTAATCTCTTACCAACAGTATTTCCTAAGGATGCCATGTTCTCAGGAACAAACCTTTGCACAAAAGAAAAACACAATTTTGCTAAATTATAATAAAACAAAGAACAATAGGATGCAGATTAGGCCACCAGTACTGTGTTGACTTTTTCCAGAGTGGCTTCTTAAGGTAACTTGACGCTCCAGGCAGATTGTTGCAATGCCTCTTAAGTGCAGCTCCAACTTGTACGAGGTGGCTAAAGCTGATGTAATATTGGGAAATATCACAGTGAGCAGTCCTTTACAAACTGCTAGAGAAAGATGCGCCCACCTCCTGTCAAAAGCTGTGCTCAGCTGTACTCCATCCGGCCCTTTGTCGACAATGCTGACGAAAATCTGGTCCTGCTGAATGACATGAGGGTTCTCCAGACTCACAGGAAAGGGGCTACAAGAGAAAGAGCAGAACAAGCTTGGAAAGAAAAAAGACTGTCTGTGCTCAAACAAAAACCAAAAGCTCCAAAGTGGTCATTATGCTAGCTGTGGGTTTTTTTTGGTACAGAGCCTTTACGTTATGAATTCATAAGAGATTCTTTGAACTTTCTCTGAAATATTCTTTTGGTTCTGTAGGAAACAAAAAGTGATTGCAAAACCTCTGTGGAAAAGCAGGAAAGAGCACCTACATCTGCATTTCGCAGGTGAATGAGGAAAGTGGTGAAAGGGTTCCGCTGGTCAGGATGATGCATCGCACTTCCTGTCGGAGCAACTCTTGCATACTGAATCCCGGAGAGAAACACCAGTAGCTCAGCACATTCCCTGAGAGACACACACATACCCAGACATGTACAATGCAATGGCTGAACCACACTGAACCAGCTCATGTTATGCTTAGCTGCTCCTGATCATAAGTAACCAGACAAATTTATCACAATTTATGATTAGTACTTTGTCACCAATTACTTGCCATCAATGAGCAGGATACTGTGACCCACAGACACCATTTGCTAGTTACCTTCCCTGGCAATGCTCTACCAGCCATTGTTAATTTGAAAAAGACTTTTTCACCTTCAAAACTACATACTTCAGAATCCATCTTGCTGCTGCCATTTGAACGTTGCACCATTAACAAAGACAACAGAGTATTACTGGCAGCCAGACATGCCCATGCTGCCAGATTTCAGTATTCTACTGTTTTGTGAAACTGCTGGTCTTTGAAAGCGCTTTGTTTGGATCAAGAACAAATGCTCTTTCTTTCTTTTTTCTATCCCCAGCAGTCTCCATCATGCTGATACAAGTTAAATTAATCTCATCTGTCTCTAAGACAAAACATGTTTGTGCAGTTTGCTATTTCTACCCTTACTGATGCATTTTGCTTGAAATCCCATTTTATTTGAAAACATAATATTGTGCATCTTTTTTTTTCACTATTCAATATGGATGTAAATATCTTCAAATTACAGTTGATATTGTGCAGTATAAGTTATAATTACAAGAGTAGTATCAAACAAATGTTTGCATCAAAAATGCAATATAATGTGCAGTATATTTGGATATTATAAATAAGACTAAATAAGTTCTATTCAATGTTGGCAATGCACAATACGATGCTTAAGTTACCTAGAGTAGAGTTTTATTGTATTTACTGTAGCGTTGCACTGCTTGTTAGTTGTCTGGTCTGTGAATGAGGCATTCGAGTAAGAATTTAATTGTAATCTGTATACTATCCTTTTTTTCAGATGACAATAAAACTTTGAATCCTTGAATTCTCCAAATAGCCTCGGCTTTTGGATAGAAAATGTCAGCAGAACATTCACAATGCAGTTTTCATTTGTTTCACTGGGAGACTTGTTTGAATGAACACCAATACCTTGTTTCTTAACAGAAGAGGATGCCCATAAATCAGCGTTCTGCTTTTTCTTGAAATTGCTTGTGTCTGGATGAATATGTACCTGAGGGGAAACAAGACTTTCAGCTTCATGGTCATAATAAAAGGAAGTCTATGTAATAAATTAGATAATGTTTTATAGACCTCTGCATAACAATTAACCAGAAATGTGACAGACCTTAAACTGTGGCATGCTGTTCGCTTTGTGCGACTGTGTACTGCCCTCTGCAGGTTCAACTGCAAACACCAACTGAACAAATCAACAGTAGCAGATCAATTAAAAACTTCCAACCAATATGCCATTCAAACCAAAACTGTATCTATTTTGTAATATTACAGCAACTGAAATTAAAACAGGTTTTCATAAAAGACAAACCATAAAAAGGTTCATGTGGTCTGCACATACTAACCTGGATTATATCTGCAACCTTCTGCAGTCCACTGGTGTTGAGGAAGATACCAGGCTCTACAGCAAACAGTTTGAAATGCACAATTAATTTCTGTTCCAGAATCAAGTCCATGGATGAAATCAATGTATTGCATGCACCACTAATCTACCCACTTCCAGCTAGATATCCTGTGATCTGCTCCATTGCCTCTGCGATTGCAGTTTTAGTGTCATAGTTCACATGTGCCTTCTGGAAAAGTTCATAAATGAAGCTAGGAGAGAGCATAAAAATAATGCAAGAGATCAACAAGAGAAGATCAACATTTGCATTATTAAAACAAAATCTGAACTAAAAGAAAAACAGAAATAAACACCACAAACCTGCCCGGCTTGGTAATTCCCTGGCTGTTTGAAGGCATCTCAAAACTATTTATAGCAATCTCTAGGTCCATTAAAATTTCTGCAACAGTAAATTAAAACTTTTTACTAAACCTAAAAAAACAATGTATATAATTTAATCATGTTAAATCTAGCTTAAAGTATCTTTTCCATAAAAAACACCAACTTACGTTTTATTTTAGCAATGGTTGTAATGTCCAATTTCAGTCCTGGATAGAAGGAGATTTAACTTCTTTTACAATGAAACCAGTGAACACAAAAGATCATAAAATAACCATTACACATTATTACAAGCCAAACCTGAGTTAAGAGAGTCAACATTAAAATCCTCAGATGACTCTCCATTCCCAATATCTGTCGCCTGCTCCCTCAAAAGTTTGTCCACAGCATCAATGGCTGAGGTCAAATCATAAGGAGTCAGGTCAAATGAGGTCGATTCCTCACACATTTTCTCCTATAAAACAGGATAGTCACAATTAGTGTGGAAAGCTGTAGTGTGGAAAAAGATGGAAAGACCTACTCACCACATACTCACCACATTATGTGCCTCATCAAAAATAACCACAGCTCCTTTAAGCTCAATGTTGTGTGCCCGGCGACTCTACAAGAGCCATCAATCCATTATAATCCACCAGAAGGCTGCTATAATTATTAGATTTATTTATAAAATTATTTTATAAAAACACTATCATACCTTTGGATCAAGGAGGTAGTTGTAGGGCATGAATATAAGGTCAGCATGCTGCTTCAGAGAACGGGACAGATAATATGGACATACTCTGCAAAACAAAAGTTTTAATAAAACTAAAAAAATTAATAAATAAAAATCACTCCTATCAAGTCTTAAGCAAGGACAAACGTTTCCCCTTATACTGATTCCAGTCATTTTTATTTTTATACAGTCCGTTTGCGCTCATGTTCTTTGTAGCTATTAAAGCTGCTCAGTGCATGTTTTATGCACTCACATTTTACATGCAGCTAGTTTAACTGTGCATTAATGAAAGGTGGCTAGCATAACTGCAGCTGAAACTTACTGTAATGGTCACTATAATGGTAAAGACAGCAGTTACTTCTGCATCAGTTATGTACATAAAACCCATATGGTTAAAATGCATCTAAGCATTCATTTCACCATCCTTTAATTTCATTCTCTAGTTTCTCCTCTCAGATAAATATCCTAACTCATTATAAATCACCATCACAGCTTGAGATTCCAAGGTCAAAAGGCCCACACCTTTCCTTTTTGCCAGTTTTCACAAGATCTTCAACATCCAGGATAGAGTTCATGATGTCCTTGTCAGTACTCTTCTCTAAACAAAGCGACAAATAAAGATCACACACAAACAAACACACAATACAAGAAAGCATCAATGTAAGCAATGTTCATCCAAATATCAGGATCATTAACTCAGAACTACATGTCAATTTATAGTAAAAAAAAAAAAAACCTTTAATTTTATTCATAATTATACAGGGGGTCCTTGAGTTACAACAGGGTTTAGTTCCTTCAAGCATGACATAACTAGAATTTCAACACAAGTTGGAACTCATGCATGTAATGATGCTGCAGAGGCTTTATTGAACAGCACTGTGCTTTATTAGCAGCCGGCAACATGCGTGAACGGTCTCATATTACAGTAATGTTTGTAGTGAATGTTGCTCCAGATAGAAATGCTCTTTTTAATGCTTCAACATACACCACAGCAGTGAACACATTGGAGAGGTGAGTTGTAGCAAGACCACACTAAGAGTGCCTTAGCACAGTGCACTATTAACCCCCCATCTCATTCACCAATCCACATGAACTCTTATTTAACACTAACAGTGAATAAAACAAAACGGTGACTAACACACAAACATCATAAAAGGGAATTAGAACAGCACAACGCAGGCTCACACACACTGCACACAGTTCAGCTTGTGACACTCACATATTACTATAAGGCATTTAGAAGGTGTTCAACAGCATTCTACTACCCTTCACCATATGGCATCCAAGTGACCAAGCTAAACTGTGAAATAAGAGTCTGTGATCATATGACACAAAACAGAGCTTATTAACCAAATTCCAAGTATGCCATGTGGTGTGCAACCCAAACACTGTCCATTCAAACACTTAAGTATGGGTGTGGTCAAATCATGATATGGAGAAGCTCTTTTTAAGTAGAGACAGAACACTGGCAGAAAACCTGCCTCTGTCTGCAAAAAAACCTAAAGCTTATGAGAAACTTTCAACAGGACTGTGATCTCAAACACAAAGGCCAAAGCAAGACAGTTGAACATTCTGGATATTCAAGTCAATTATATATGGCTCATACCATCCACGTTGTTATAGAAGACACAAGAACGAGAAGAAACTTTTGCTCGGCACATGTGGACCTGAAATAACAAAAATATTAAATGATTCAGTTCCCATTACAAAAGGAAAGAGCACAGGATCATAACAACCATAACGCTGATCTCAGGTAAGTGTATTTCATATAATTAGGGTACATGTTTTATAAACACAGTCTATACCTTGATGTGGTTGCTTTCCTGCTTCATTATTTCTTGGTTAATACACAGTTGTTCTCTCGACCCCAGGACACAAACTTTTGGCCTATAATTGAGATTAAGACAATAACTGACCAAAAACTTCTCAATGCTGCCCTTTACAAAAGAGTAGGTAATTTTAGACTGCTTTTTGGTACTTTCAAATAAAATAAAAATATGCAGAAAACAAATATTTTCTTTTGAAAAATACAGATTCATATCCCTTCAGAGTTCTGACCTGTAAGACGTGTTCCTCAGCTCACTGATAACTTGCGTCAGCTGAGAATGTGTCCTAGATGCATAGATGATTTTGGGGATATCTGTGTAATATACTGCTCAGAAGACAGAGGAGACACATTATTAACCAGCTTGTAAGGCATGCATAAAATAATATCCCTTCTCATATTCTGTTATAATGGCAACATGACAGCCCCTCAGTCTGGATGGCATGTACGGACTAAAATGTTTTTAGAATAAAACACCAAACTGCATTGATTTGCAAAACAGGATTCCTCTTCATACCTGGTACATCTCCATCAGTTGCTGCAGTTCCCCATGATGACAGAGGTCTATCAGGAAAAAGCTCAGCACCCCCCATTTTCTCTGCAATCTTGCGTGCAGATATAGAGTCCTTGAAGTATTCCCTCCATCCAAGCGTTGCACAAAGCAGACACAGTGTTTTGCCTGTGCCTGTGGGACTTTCAAGAACTCCATTGACTTTCTGTAACAGGAAAAGTAACATATTTCACTTTTGATGAAAGAGGTGAGTCTGGTTATAAAGTATTTAAACATGGCGGTGTTGCATTAATCACATTTTGTGTTTAAAATAACACTCATTTGCTCAGTTTTTCTCACTTATATAAAAAGATGCCATGTTTATGGTTTTACTGTGAACAGCACTAAAGGTGTAAACATGAGTTTAATAAACTGTCATTACAGACCATGCACACCATATCATGTCCCAGTGTGTGAAATAGAAAAATATCCTACCAAACACGTTTAGTACAGATTTTTCTACACAATCATGTACACTTTTCCAGACTTTAAAAAATATTACATATATACACCAATCAGCCAAATACATTAGATCTGACTGATATTGAATAGGTTCCCCATATGCCACCCAAACAACTTTGACTATGGTGCAGTGTGTTCTGAGACCTTTTAAATTGTAGTCAGGATGAAAATTATTGTGCTACAGTGCTACTTCTAAAGAATTTGACTAGACATGGCCTCCACTACTTAGTGTCTTTGGAAACATTCCAGCTGCAGGGTTGAAGAGTTATCCTCCATTAGATTGCTTTTGGTAGATACTAACTACTGGAACACTCCACAAGACCTGCTGTTTTGTAAACGCTCAGACTCAGTTGTCTGGCCATGACAATTTGGTCCTTGTGAAATCTGCTCAGATTCTTAGGCTTGTACAATTTCTTGTGTCTAACATGTCAACTCCAAGAATTGACTGTTCACTTGCTGCCTAATATCTGCCACCCATTGGTGAATCGCATTTTAATATAATAAATTTTATTTCCTGCACCTGGCAATGGGTTTAATTTTGTGGATGACTGGTAAAAGAAGAAAAATTACATGCGATATTCAATTCTCATAAAGAAACTACAGTGGCTATGTAACTCGTGAGAAATGACTTCATTAAGTATATTAAAAAAAGTAAAATAAAAAAAGATCCTGACTTATGAGAACGGCTAAAGCTACACAAATGAAACGTTACTCACGTTTTGAAGACATTCGATAACTTTACTCATATAATCTTTCTGACATGGGTATGGTGTGAAAGGGAAATCCACAGCAATTCCTCTTAAAGTGACGGAAGGCATCGCGCTGACAGTTCAGGGAAAACTAAGGGTCTGAGAAAAAACCTCTTGGAAAGCATATGGGTTATTCAACTAAAGCAACTAGTCCGCTCATAAACGATCGACAGCGTTTGTATGTAATAACAATCGCCGTGTTCCTATCGCGCCATATTTTTTAGTCTTCTTCGTCTGATTTCGTCTTGCCGAAATGCGTCTAAGTGCAGCCATCTGCTGCCCCCAACAGGCTACAAAGCTCAGCCGCAAAAGTCACAGGTACAGATACACAGTACAAAACAAAAAAGGGAAAATGCGCTAAAATCTATAGATTTTTTGTCAGTGGTACATTAAAAAAAATTATATTAACATCCTTAGACTGTTGAGGAGCTGATGTCTTGCGTCTTGTATCAAGCAAGAATAGCCAACAAGATCAAATTGCAAACTGCAGCAATTGGAATCATCAGTTGCCAAATGGTTAAAAAAGTGTAATTAAAAGGGATTGAAAAAAAGGATGATTTGCAGCAACTTTTTTCAAGGTATTGCAGGTATTAAAATACACATTTGTTACTGTGGTCAGTGAAAACAGTAAACATTTATGTATATTTTATTATTCGTTAGTATTGTTTTCTTGTGCAGATAAAATTATTGTAAAACGATTGTAATTTGGGAGTTAAGTTGGACAAAATCATCAGCCAAATGAATAAATTTAAATGTTAGAATTAAGAAAATTAAAATTTTGGTGAATGACAACCTGTGCTTTATATGAGTTCAGCCTACATAGTGAACAGGAAATATTCATGTTAAATGTTATATTAGCCAGTGGCCTATGTAGGTTTTATGCACTGCCTGACACCTGTGGAACAACAGGTGTGTAAGCCACATATTCTGCTCCTTCGCTGATTCAGCGCAAAATTACAACAAAATTACAAAATTATTAGTAATAAGCTTGGTTTCGAAAATACACAAATTCTAAAACCAGAACCTGCTCTAATGGAGATGTTCATTGCCTTTATTTTCCTGCTCAGTGTTTCGTCACAACATGGCGACTTACTCAGGCGCCAGGGTCGATTTAAACACTGAAAACATCCAGGTATGTGGTCTCCTAGTACATCATTATTGTGTTTCCTTTGTCTATTTGTAGATGTAACACTGTTTATCCGTGCATGTGGCGTTTATATGAAGTAAATGAGCAAAGGTCAAGCTGAAAACACTAGGTATATAATGAAAGTGGCTGAGGTTTTCTAATAGTACGGGCATTATTTACGAAGGAAGTAGCTAACGCTAGCTAGCTCGCTAGTTGCTCACACATACGACTCGAGTTCCATTGATGTCAATATTTATTGTAGTTATAATTAACGTGTGTTATGGTTTGTGGGTTTTCATGACGACAGACACGTGTTGAAAGCATTCACAAACAGTCACAAATACTTTATTAACAAAGTAGCGACGCAGCTGTGGAACATTACCTAGCTATGCTAACAAACTAGCCTGGGGGTTCAGATTTGTTTCCCGCAAACTTTGCTAGCCAAGCTCGCTGCTAACATGCTTGCACTTGTGCTCTGGCCTGGGAAGAGACTAAGCAGTCTTGCTCATATTTATTGCTGAATCATGTATGTTATGTCAATACGTTGCGATTATTTTCCTTCGACATACATCGATATTCTTGATTAGTCTGACTTCGTTTGATGCTTTTGAAATATTTCACAAAACAGGCGATTGTAAGATGTATCAGGAGCCAGAGCTAGCTGGTCCTTCGCGTATTTGCCAGATTAAATTCGACTCAGTCTCGGCCACCCTCCCTAATGAGTTTATCTAGGTAGTTATAACCGTGGCATTTGAGCGGTTTCAGTGTTTTTTTTTCCTGATGTACTTGGAGGGTTTATTTTTAACCTGTCACTCATTAACGCATGTTTACTGGCACGTCAGGCTACGGTCATTTCAGAACATTGTCGGTTACCTTTGATATAATTAATTTTTTTGTGTGCAAATGTTCACACTGTTCTTTTTAAAATACTTTTTATGCGTTGAATCTCTTGTCACTTGCACCATGTGGTGGCTTTTGCTGGTGTTGCCGCGCAGCACGTGGTAGGCTAATCTAATCCTCTTCTCTGCGCCTAACCCACTCGGTTCATTGTTTAAAGACCGCTTTCCGGACGACTAGTCTAGCAGTATACAAATGTACAGAATTGAATCTATGTCAGCAGAGAAATTTAGCCTGTGTGAGGTTTAATCTGCTTCCAGAAACCGATTCTAGCTGTCCTATGTTGTGACAGATACCTGCTCGATAGATGGCATAATAACGCTATATTTTATTCTGTTGTCTGTCAGGAACACTATATTACGTCTGTTTTTAAGGGGCACCTGCATACCATAGGCTATTAGGTTATACAGCCCCGGGGAGGTAATGGCTGAGGTAAGCCAATCTGAGGAAAACCTGTCACAGTTCTTATTTAATAAGGAGCCAATGCCAAAGTAAATTATTAAATGCCTCATATAGGTTAAACCTAGTCAAACTTGATAAGTTAAAAAAAGCATTTAATAACCCGTTGCTTCCTTTTTCTGTTCTTGTTAACATGACTAAAATGTCCAATGAACTAGCAAAGGTTGACTTATGAAAACCTTTTCAGGAGTTATGTATTAATCACTTTCTCTGCCAGTACGGGGTGAATGCCATGGAGACCACTAACGTGTGTGGAATAGAAGCTGCCACACGTGGACTTGTGGAAGGCAGCAGTTCTCCTTCTCAAGACAATCTTGAGGACTTTGGGGAGCTGGTTAACGCCTGCTGCAATGAAGAGGTGAGAGGGGAAACACCTGGGAGAGAAGATTGCCAGATTGACCCCCTTGAGGGAGAGTTGGACCCTAGCAGTGACCAGAACAAGGAACAAAGCATGTTTGGTGGGTTGTTTAAGTGACTCTGTAGCATAGTTGTTGGAATGTGTGCTAAAAAGTTTTTTTGTGATTGTGATCTGCATGAAAGACCTTAAGTATGAATGTAATCTGTTTATTCTGTTCTAAAGGGAAAGAGGTCATGCTATTGATGCAAGCCCTTCACACCTTAGCCACTCCAGAGGAAAAACTTGCTGCACTTTGCAAGAAGTATGCTGACCTGGTAAGAATTTATGGCTTTGCAAATACTCCTGCTGTTTTACTGTATATTATGGAAGTATATATAAATATCAGGATAAGCTGCACAGTGGATGCATTTGGTCAGCTTTATAATTATTAGAACTAGAGCTGAGATGACAATATTATGACAATATTTATTGTTATTGTGGTTTTCTGAGCATTTTGTGATAACTTCATTACTTAAAAACATTCATTTTAAGGAAAGCATCATTTATTTTTGCTTAAGTTAACTTTTTGTGTGAACTGTGGTCTAAAAAAACCACAAAATAAAAAACATTTGTATTTATTATAATTTTATGAAAATATGGACCTGGCTATTTGTTGTTTCTTCCATCTTAAAAGATAATGTAAATATACATATTGTGGCATATCTTGTATCAACATAATTTCTCAAAGTATCATGATATTTTTTTATCCATAACACCCACCTCCAATTGGAACCCATAGTGAAGATAAATGTCTATGGTTTATCATTACAGGCTCAGACAGGAAACATTAAGACATTTAATTAAGTAAAATTTAGCTGAAGAAAATAAATATTTATGCATTTTAACAAACCAAGTCACAGCTTTTTATGAACAAAATAACTAGTGTTTAATTTATATTTCATGTAAGAATTTGCTTGTGTTCATTCATGATTTTGTTTCCTTTGGGGTGTAAATATTATGTGATATGGAGAAGATTAAAGAATACACAAATAAAATTAGACAAAGTATGTTAAGTCATAAGTCAAGTAATGGCTAAAACAGCTAAATGCAGGAAATGCTCTAGCTGTAGTGAGCCTGCCTATATGAAGACACATGTTCATTTTGCCTCCATCCACAGTGTGGAGGGTGGTTGGAGAGACAATTTTCTTCAAGGCTCACAGATTTGGAGAAAGTGGTAGCATTTTGCAGTTACAAAGTCCTCAAATACATTCTGTGCTTCAATAAGACAAAAATAGAGAAAGGTATATATCTTAAGGTAGCTGTGGCATACGAATAAGGGTAATCATTAATAAAGGAGATCCACATGTTTAAATATTTGGAAGATTGGTGAGGTTTTGGGGCTGGGGGTCTAGGAAACTAGACTAAAGTACCAAGACCCAAACATTAAATTCTGGTAATGACTGGATCTTCCAAGAGAATATTGTTTCAAAACATATACCCAAATGCTTGTCATTAATCCTAATCCTTGACACATTTTTTTCTCTCTACTTGTCACAAATGATGTTCAGAAATATTTAACAAATGTTACAAGTTGCATCAATTGTAAAAAGCATGATACAAATAGAATTATCATATGTTATGCTTAGGCTATGGAGAATCTTTGCAAAAATGCAATTATTCAAATAATTAATAAAAATATAGACTAACACGCTGTCTCTGCTTGTTTGGAACCAGAATTCATTTCCACAAAAAAAAAAACTTTCATAAAAATCAGTCAACAACACATGAACCTGGGTTCCATACTGCAGAAGCACAATACATTTTGCACTGTTGGACCATATTTTAACAATCACAGGTCACAGTCTTCACTGATCTTGGAAAAGATGATGTTCAGACCAAGCCTTACAAACATTATTAGATGGCTTTTTTAATTTAGCTACTTTGTCATGGCCAATTTATATTGGGCAGTGAAGCTGCCACACAGGAAGTGAGGTCATAACTCAATGGTTTGAAGTATCAAAACTAGACATTGTACATCGTATCGGGACTCTCATTTTATGTAGGCTCACAAACTTCTGCATTATTTGACCATTATATTGTTTATTGTTCAATAGCTGGAAGAGAGCCGCAATATGCAGAAACAAGTGAAGGTGTTGCAGAAAAAACAGACGCAGGTCCTTAAAGAGAAGATCCACTTGCAGAGTGAACACAGCAAAGCCATTCTGGCTCGTAGCAAGCTGGAAAGTCTTTGCAGGGAGCTACAAAGGCACAACAAGACTTTAAAGGTGCAGTGCTGTATCTTTTGTGTTGTTTGTTCTGGTTGTGAATACGGTAATTCTTTTAGAGATTACTAGTAGAACCTAGCTTGACTGATTTACATAATGTATGATTAGTATATGCAATCATTCACAAACAGGTTCAAGCACTTTCAGTTTTTTGGTCATATTCAACTTGCCAAAGTTGGATTCTGAAGTGTTGGTATTACTAAACAGTCTTGATGTATAATGTTTTTGTTTTGTTTGGTAGGAGGAAAATGCCCAGAGGTTCAGAGAATATGAAGTTGGGCGTAAAGAGGCCACACTTCATTTCCAGATGACACTAAATGACATTGAAGCTCAGATGGAGCAGCACAACACACATAACACCAAGTTGAGACAGGAGAATATGGAACTGGCTGAGAAACTCAAAAAACTCATCGAGCAGTATGAACTGAGGGAGGAGGTAAGAAAGCTAGTAGCCAAGTTAGAGTGGTATTTAAAAATTACAGAGCTACAGTTTGTGGCAAATACTGTTTTCTCTACTATTTATATTATTCTTACCACATTTTGTGGCTCACATCTCCTATAGTTTATGAAGTTAGAGAAACCAAATCTGTCAAACTTATTATTTATTATTATTATTTCTCAGCCATTCAATAGAATGAGCCCTGGTCAGAAAAGTGCATGCTCAAATGAAAAGCCTGCCTTTTGATTCCTTCATCTCTTTTACATAGCCAATTAAGGGTCTGTTTGCAGTCATTGTGTGTTGCCATCTGATATGCAAATGTTTGAGCCATATTCATATAAAGTTTATTCATAAACTTTAGCTCTCTGGTCTAATAATTAATTGTTATGCTTACAGGATTATGCATATTGGCTGCTTGCTTTATCTGGCTTAGTTTCAAAAGCCGAAGGGATTTTCAAAACAAATTAAGGCATTTGAGTGTTTTCTGATGATATTTATATGAATATGAAATATTATTTTTTAAATTCAGCACATTGACAAGGTGTTCAAGCACAAGGAGCTACAGCAACAGCTAGTGGATGCAAAACTCCAGAGAACAGCTGAGCTGATGAGAGCAGTAGAGGAAAAGCAGCAGCGGGAGAGAGAACTTGTAAGTATCAAATCAGAAACTCAATTTCGGACACAGCACTTCAATTCTTGTGAAATGCTTGCTTTTTTTTACTTTGTGAACTTTTAGAAACTTTGTAGATTGCCCATGCTAATAGCAGTTATACTGTTAGATTACATGATCTTAAGGAACTAGTAATGTATTGAAGCATGTATTATGCAGATGAGCTGTTCAGAATAGTCAGTGGTCAAGGTTTATTGACCACTGTATGAACAGTATGAACTGCAGAGTATCTGTAATTAGTCCTATGGTGATTATTGACCCATTTTATTCTTCTATTATTATTCAGCTGCTGAAGGATGCAACAGAATCCAGGCACAAGTGTGAGCTGATGAAGGAGCAGGAGCTTCAACTGAAACAGCAGCTTACTCTTTATATGGACAAATTTGAAGAGTTCCAAACAACCCTTGCTAAGAGCAATGAAGTGTTCACTTCTTTCAGACAGGAGATGGAGAAGGTGTGTAAATACTGGGTGTTCTTTTAGTAAGAAGAGCAGTGGTATGTTCTTCACCTTTAGCGAAGTGAACATATAATTCTTCTGTGTGACTTCTGTTATACACAGATGACCAAGAAAATCAAGAAGTTGGAAAAGGAGACTACCCTTTGGAGGACCAAATGGGAGACCAACAACCAGACTTTACTGCAGATGGCTGAGGAGGTGAGAACACTGTAGGATTGTTTTATATAGACCTACAGAAGCTTAGCACCATTGGTGGGAAAATGTCTCAATCTAAATCACAAACCAGCAGTGGATCTGGTTGGATTGAATGAGAGAGTTTGTTTCTGGGTTCTCAGGTAAAGCAACTAGCTAAAGGTAATTCTCTCTGGGACCACCCTAATTTCAAGATGTGATGAATCCACAGCCATCTGTGTTTAAGACCGCACAGTTGGCTCTGCTCTCTGAATGGCAAATATAGCTTATGCCTCACCCACAGGACAGGATATTACATATCCTACCTGATGCTGAAAATGTGAAATCGTGGCTCTCATTGGCTTACAATCTTTTTATGATCCAGTGCATTGTACAAGACAAATTGTGAAAATATATCCTATTTTATATTTACTATTTACAATCAGAGCAGCCTCAACCACACTAGAAGTAGATCATACCCCACACCACAGGATAATCTGTGAAAAGAATTTTTAGATCATGACAGAAGCAACATTTAACTGCACACACCTTTAGCTCAGAATTTTTAATCAGGTCAGATTGAAGACATTTCATTTGCATATTATAAAAAATAGTTATCTATATTATGTGGAGGTGTTTTTAACTAGGGATGTCCCAATCTGATTTTATTTTTATCTGATTGGGATTGTCCCAAGCATGAATGTGCTTTATTCCTTTGTTTTATGTCAGTCGTCACTAGGGCTGTGCTAAAAAAAAAAAAAAGAATATGGCTATATATTGCAATATTTATTTTCAGTATATATCAGAGACGATTTGGGATTTGCTCTTGTCGCAGTACAGCTAGGGGCTCAACACACATTGCTCACTGATGTTACCAGGTGGAATAGTGCGCATTACATGCTAGACCACTTTTTATCAGTGCGTCAATGTGGTGCAAGAGTGGGTTTGATCATTTGCCAGCACCATAGAAAGTAAATATGAAATTAAATTCTGAATTATGCTGTGTTTACTAAATGTTTCTGCTGAATTTTTAATGTGATGAGATGCATTAAGACCACCCAGATTGTACACTGCAACTTGCATTTCAACTCTGTTTTTATATGTTCTATTTAGAATATTGCATTATATTACAATATGCAATGTATCGTGATGTAATTGTAACATGCTCCATATATCAAAATCCATACCATATCCTGAAGTCCTCATCAATACCCACCTATAGTCGTCACACTTTGCTGTAACTGGAGCTTTGTGGCAGTATGCTGTTAAAATATATGCAACCATATATATATGCAAGGCGATAGCAGGAGAGCTGCATTTAATATAACCAATTTGAAATGGCACCTAAAAGAATACACTTGATGGAATACAGTGAATTTACTCAGGTAACTCTGCTTTGTAGCACTGAAGCAACATGCACTGATGGACACTTAAACAGAGAGAGATTTCATCAATAAGACTAAAAAGATTTTTTATGAGGTATTTTATCAGATGGGATTGTGATTAGTTTTACCATAGATGTTTGAAGTTTCGATACATTGCCTCACTTTTCACTGGATTAACCCCTCATTTAATTTAAAGCATTCACTATTGCATGCGTCTTAGTTTCATGGATTTCTTATAGCAAAAAGTATAAAACTGGCAGTCGAGGACATGCTTGGCAAGACAATGCAAGAATTCAACTAAAAAAAATGTAGATTGGATTTTAAAGTACTTGTAGAGGGCACTGTGAAACTGTTTTTTTCTAGGAAAATACAAATATCAGATTGGAATTTCGAATCTGCAGATACATACAGATTTGACTTTGGGGCAAAAAAACATGCAGTTGATGTAAAGTGGAAAGCACAAAAAAGCAAGATTAATATCAACTATGACAATCAATGAAGATATGTCTTCATTTGTTTTTAAAGTTCTATCCTTTTAAAGAAAAGGAGCATTGTAAATTGACATGGTCAAACATTATTAGGCAGACACTACACTGTGTTCAGAGTGAGGGATAAGGTCTTGACTGTTAACCTGTGTAGGCCTTTCTTCACAAACACAAATTGATAACATTATATACAGTACAGGCCGAAAGTTTGGACACCTCATTCAATGTGTTTTCTTTATTTTCATCACCATTTACATTAGTAGATTCTCACTGAAGGCATCAAAACTATGAATAAACACATGTGGAGTTATGTACTCAACAAAAAAGGTGAAATAACTGAAAACATGTTTTCTATTCTAGTTTCTTCAAAATATCCACCCTTTGCTCTGATTACAGCTTTGCACACTCTTGGCATTCTCTCAATGAGCTTCAAGAGGTAGTCACCTGAAATGGTTTTCCAACAGTCTTGAAG
>JBBIGC010000039.1:14154975-14179003 GCA_037576955.1 Lepidarchus adonis
GTTCATTCATAGTTTTGATGCCTTCAGTGAGAATCTACCAATGTAAATGGTCATGAAAATAAAGAAAACACATTGAAGAGAAGGTGTGTCCAAACCTTTGGTCTGTACTGTATATATTTTTAAATCTGACTTATAAAAACATTTATAAAAATCATATAAATTAACATAATTGTTAATAGTATTTATTTATTTCATCCCCCCCCCATAACACTTGTTTTTTTTTGTTGTTGTTTTTTTTTTTTTTTTTTAAAGAAAACTGTACGGGACAAGCATTACAAGGCTCTCCAAGGTAAACTGGAGCGTCTGGAGAAGCTGTGCAGAGCCTTGCAAAGGGAACGTAATGACCTCAACCAGAAACTGGGAGCTCTTCAGGGTCCTGCGAAGAATCCTGAAGAGGAGGGCACAGGACCTCCTGACCCCCAGCCAGAGGAGCCCTTTAGTCAGTCTGCAAGTGAAGGGATGTATGAAGACATAGAGGGAGAGATGGAGTGTTTGGTTCCTGAAACAGAGAGGCTGGGATTGCAGCCAGAGAAAGCAGAGCAAGAGTCAACTACGAAGCAGCTTGATGACAATTGAGGCACCTAGTGGGCAATCTTTTTTGTGGAGGTATATATTTTTGTGTAATAAATATCATAATGAGACTCAAACCTACATACATATATGTATGACAACTGCTCTGTACATTGGTGATTTGGCTTTGTGATGAGCACTTTTTACTTGCTTTTTTTCTACAACATCTGTATTTTCTTAGGAAATGGTCATGTGGTCCAATGTGGCTACAGCTTTAGTGTTCACTGCTTAATTTTTTCTCCTTGCTGTTCTACAAATTAGTTTTTTTTAAATAATGTAGCTCTTGGATTTGGCTTCTAGGTCTGAAATAAATGGACTCAGATATATGTAAAGATACTGGTAATTTGACATAGGCTTATGTAGTTAACTAACCAACAGTGTCCAAATAATAATGCAATACAGGGCATTCATAAAACAGGAAGAATTTAAGAGATGTTTTGGCTTTTAGTTCAAACTAAGAGTTTTTGTTCTGTTTTTCTGTCTTTACCAGAAATACACCTTAAGGGAAAACAAGGCTTAAGTATGCTATTTAGAGATATATTGTACTTTCATAGTTTTGTTTTCTAAAACTATATTGCCTGTATCATTTTTTCCAATATGGAGTTCTAGGAATTAAGGGCTAGTTTAACAAGGCTGCTATTAACAGATTGTAAAATGTAAGTACTGCTTTGATACGTGGTAAAATAGTGTCAAAGCAAGGCAATTTTTGAATGTGGCTGCAGATTGACGTTTTCTAAAGCAATTACACATGCTTGAGGAGCGGCATTAGAAAAAAAGGGGTTGTTCTAAGAATACTACCACTAAATTATTTTAAGAATTCTTTATTTGTAAAAAAAATTTACAAGAATTTTTGCAGGATTCATGGGTAAAGGTTCTTGAGGTCTTCAGAGGTACAGTAAGACTAACTTTCCTATAAAATACAGCAAATGAGTAGTATGTGTAGAAACCTAGATGGTAGAAAAGTGTCACAGTTGATAAACTGACTTTGGGATTATGACTTTTTCCATACAGAAGTCAACGCAACACTGGATATGGCACATTCCCATGTTAACCAATGCTTTCTGCCATTGAAAAATGACAGATTTGTGTGACCAATAACTTTAGTGTCAATTGAAGCTGTGCTAAATTCAAATACTATTTTGCTGGATAACATGTAGAATATAATAACTACAACATGACCTGAACCTATTTTTATGTTGTCTATCAAAAACAAAGGTAATTTTTTTTTCATGCTGTGGCAGGAAACTTAGTGATTGTGTTGACCCTGGTGACTTGAAATAAGAATTTGCTTTATGTTGTCGTTAATAAAAATTTTGATTGAATATTGATTACATTAGAAATTGCACATTACCGCCTTTCTAATCAATGCAACATTTAGTTTTATCAGAATGATGCACTGCTAATACAGGCAGCACATGATTTCCATAACTGGAAGCAAAACTGACTGAAATGTTTCTAATTAAGTTCAGAAGGGGCCTTGAACTCTTTGATACTTTACTGGAAATACTGAATGTGTTTTTTTTTCCCCCTTGGTTTTGTTTTTTAAAAATTAACCATGTGGTGTACAAAAATAAAATGTACTTTAAGCATTACAATCAAACCCACTGCTAACATACAGTAGTTGTGAGCATAGTAGTTGTTGTTCATGTGAAAGTGTGTTAAATGCTGAAACAATGAATGTAGAATTGTATCACTCATGTCAATGCTATACCTAATTATGCAGACTTAATGGGGCACAGGCCTTTTATCCCCTCACTAAAATGAACCGGGAAACAGGGTGTTTTGAAAGTCAATATAGACCAAACCCACAGGTCTATGCATGTTCAGTGCTGCAGCAGCACAATTCCACCATTCTTATTCCACTTAAGCAAGTACATTCCAGTATTCTGTTTTTGGCTGCTAATTGAACATTATTTCAGTACTTTTATAGCTAAAACGAGGCTCAGTGTACAATATCCATTTTGGCCAATTTACTGGAATATACCTGGTTCGCTTTTGTTATAAGAAAAGCGTGGTCAACCAGACCACTTCTCTTCTTTAATGACAGGAAAGCTTTTCTATATTAAAATGTGCAGAATGGTTTTTCTAAACCATGAATGAAGAGGGAAGATAATCACCAGCCTCAAATCACATCTTATTGTTTGATCCCATTGCTTGAATTTTGATTTTATAATGTGAATAATAATGATCTCAAGATCATTATCTAACAGAACTACACAATCATGCTGCAGTCTGTGCTTTTCCTTACGTTAACATTTTCACTCATTCTATTATACAGTGAGACCTCAACAACTGCTTTCAAAAAATGTGGATCTTGTAACCTCTTGAATTGTACCTGGTTTGATTTGCAAGTGACAGAATTTTTTTTGCATTTTTGGTGGTTAGTGCTTCTTATCCTTCATTGGCAGTGTCCGTTTGATTCTCAGGTTATTCAAGATATCTACCTCTGCAGGTAAGACTAACTGTGAAAGAGGCTTAAGTCAGCAATGCTTTGAAAATGCTTTCTCCCTTAACCTGTCTTCTCTGAGATTGTATGTTACTGTAGTCCTGTCTTGCTTTTCAATAAAAATGTTTTGTAGATCTTTATTACACAATGGAATTTCAGAGGGCTTTATTTTATTTAGCTTATACAATTACTGTAATCGCTTATGGACTGGCCTGATGACCTTTAATAACTGATATTTCACAATGTCACAAATAGTGTACAACATTAAGCCTAGATGTGTGATGTTAATCTAGAAAATGGTCAGACACATTTAGAATAATTTGCACTTTATTCCTGTGTAAAATTACTTAATGGTAACTATTATCAACAATTTGGAAATACAAAAAGAGCAATATTTTAAAAGGTATTACAAAACATTTATTGTAGTTGACATCAGGTTTATGCACAACCAAAAATTGGATTGGAGAACTGCATGACTTTGCTCCAAATTGTAAAAATGATTGAACAGCAGCATCCATTCAAGTGCATTTTCTGAAAACCACAAACTTCCCATCAAAACCTCGCCCATGCGCACCTCTTTAATAACAAACGAACGTCCAAAACAGCCCATAAACAATGTGGCAATTACCATTATAGAATCAATCTGACAATGTGGATTACTGTTTCTAAAGAAAGTTTTTGCACATCTAAAAAGTATGGAGGGAAAGTATACTGAATAAAACTTAAATGAAGAAAGTAAAATGATGGAATCCAGTAACAGTATGATTGAATTTTGGTCTCTGTGAGAAGTCCTGAAACACTGCCGTTTCTTTTATTTAATCCATCTGGAGGATGACACTTTGTTGGTACTGGGTATTGATGATACATGAGCCTGTTGGACTAAGAGTTTATGATGCCTGGCTCTCAAGCTCTGAGGCAGGAGTGTCTGGTTCCTCATCATTGTAGATGTTCTCCGCCTACAGGAGAGAAAATGTGCAGTTTATATAGCAGATCCCTAAAAATATAAAAGCTAACCTGACAATCTATTTTCTTGCCAAAAATAAAATGACTACCGACCATCTGCCAAACTTGCATAATGTTGTCCTCAGACACAGAGCAGATCACCCAGGGTTCATTGGGATTCCAGGAGAAATCAGAGATTTTTGCTGTGTGCCCACCATGAATGAACTGTTGCAGTTAAAGACACAATTAGAAAGTTTGAAACATGCACCAACAGATGAAGAGCCAAACTAAACTAAAATATACAAATCTGTCTCAATAGAGTTTTGTGAACACACCAGCAATTCAGGAGGCCCATCCTCAGCGTCTTCAGCAGACTGTTCCTCTCCAATTTTACTGCAAGCATGTCAAAAACAAACCTGTGCATTATTGACAGTACACCGCCACAGCTCTGAAGTTCTCATGGATTTACTTAGTTTGAAAAGAATGTTTTAGTTCATATGATGAACTGATGCATAGTCACATTATATTTATATATTTATAAATATGCATACAAAACAGGTCAAACACCTAGAGTACTTTTAAAAGCTATTTAAGGAAATTTTGCTCCAGTTTAATATCTTAACCTCATAGACTTTATTTAAACAGAAACACAATAGCGTACCTCAAGTCCCAGACGTTAAGTCGTCTGTCTGTACCACTGGAAGCCAGAATTGTCTCATTATGAGGTGACCACTGAACCTGTGACAATTAATTTTCAGTTAAAATGACTAAACCCTACAGTACCACAAAATGCTACATTGAGCTTTCAAGACACATATGAGCACTCTGGTTCAGCAGTGTAATAATAATGTCAATTATTTAAATAGGTTGATTTACATATTTCAAACCCCTCTTCCCACTTCTCACTTTTTACTGGGGGAAAAACTGTAGTTATAATGTCTTGCAGCTTTTTAATATGAATATTAACTACATACATGAACTGATGCATCACAAACATTCGAGAGACAAAAAATTTCCAGAGAGAATCTAGAATAATAGATTACTAATATCACTAAGTGAGAGCCCTTAAAAAGATGAGAGGGAATATTCTTTACTTGTTATGAACGTCTCTACCCTGGCACTAAAATCTGTTGAATAAAAGGACAGTTCAACAAACCGGCTGCTAACTTTACCTGGAAAATTTCATCTTTGTGTGATTCAAAGGAGTGAAGCTTTAGCTTCAGGTTACGTAGATCCCAAAGTGCCACAGTCTGCAGGAATAAATTAAAAGATGATTAAATGAAGTGTTTCATTGCAAAGCACAATCAATTTTCTGTTTATCACATGATTTAAATAGCTGAAAGTTGGCATCATCCATACAATAAAAAATGTATCCTGCATTATGCTGGTTATTATTTTCTATGCAAACTTTTGAGAAATTAATATACAGCAGTTTAGAATTAAACATATTGGAATATTTTCCTGAATCACAAAAAATTTTGTGACAGGTTAAAAGAATTTAATACAGTATTTCCCCAATGATAGGCTGCCCCGTTCTATAAGCCGCAATAAATGCTCATTTATGTTTTCAAAATCTTAGATAAGCCACCCCATGTTATTAGCCAGTGTTACTGAATTTACCGATCTGATGTAAAAGCATCTAACCTGGCATGCCACTGGAGACCTTTGCAGCTCTATACCGGCAGTGACATTATACCTTAGCTGATCATAAACAATTAAATTGATAACATTTGGAACTAACTGATTTTGTGCAGAATTTATGCTCCACGCAATGTCTGTAATACCCGAGGTGAACGCGTCCAACATTACGACAGAAAAGCAGCAGTTTATGGATTCCAAATTTTAAAAAGATAAGCCTAGTAAGTTTTGGATCTCAATGTTGCTAATTTTATACTGATGAATCTACATGTAGATGGATGATTGACATCGCTGCATGACAGAGCAACTCTACAACCACTCTTATTTTACAATACATAGAGAGTCTGCGTATTTTGGTGAATTAAGAACTATTATGATGGCTAAGCTAACTGCTAACCAATGCATTATGTGTGGAATGGAGAACGAGTGCGTAGTGCGGAAAAAGGGTGGAAAGAGCATTGTTTTTAGCAGAGAGTTGTAGCCTGTTAGCGAGAGAGCACAGGTTAGCAATGCCCGTTGGAGCAGCTTGGAAATGGGAACGGGGAGCGGAAAATTTGCTGTGCTGAGGGAAAACAGAAATAAATATATAAAGTCGTGGGTACCAAAATAGTACTCTGCCTCAGAGCGAGTCTCTGTGCTGGCTCATTCAGAAGTGCATTCGAAGTTAGAGCAGTACCCTGAGTGACGCTGCCACTCAGCCAAGGTAGTGGACGAGTACAGGAAATGTAACATAAGCAATAGCGCTTTACACGTTTCGCATTTTATACTGACCCATCACTGATCTATATTTGCATTGCATTTCGAACTGTTCATTGCTGCAGTAAACGGTGCATTTAAATTTAACTTTTCATTTGGGGATGTCGTCTTTTTGTGCACCGAATTATACTTTTAGCGAATGTGTTTTCATGTTTTTAGATTGGCCATCCCATTAAAGCAAGCCGCACTCAATACCAAAATCAATGTATAAGCTGCGGCCTATCCTTGGGGAAATATGGTAGTCATGTCATTTGTAGGTATTGTGCTGTACATAATAGTGTGTTTAAACATTAGTGTGTACAAACCTTATCTGCAGAGCCGGTGGCCAAGATAAACTCACTGTAGGGGTTGAAAGACAAGCAGTTCACCTCTGCAGTGTGGGCATCCACAGAGTGACTGGCTTTCGATGTGTTGTTGGATCTTGTGTCCCAACTATTGAATAAATGCAACATTTCTTTTATAACTTCTGATTTATGTACCAAACTGACTGACAATTGTTAACTGATGGACCATAATAAATGTTACCATTGTATAAAATCAATTCTAATGATCTCCTATAATGGATAATTTACTATTATCGTTGCAAAAAACAATTGTAAAAATAATGGTATGCTTCCATATTCACCATGCTATTATTTGTCAGTTTGCATGAGCTCCCTTGATTGTCAGTAAATTTGTGCACCCTCACTTCACACAACAATAACGTACATAATTTAAGAAAATCATGAGTACCCAACTACTAAAGCAAATGGACTGGTCATCCATACTCACATCATGAGTTTCTGGTCATCTGCTACTGAGCCAAAAAGTGATTCGTGGAGAAGGTGCCAGGACACATCCTCCACCACAGCAGTGTGACCTGTGAATATAGTCTTGGCATCTACAATCTTTCCTTCCTTAGGAGATCCACTGATGTCCCATAGACAAATTGTCTGCAGAGATGGTGGGTTTAAAAGTATTATTTAAAGGTCTGAATAAAATGACCCTTAGTGTAAGTCTTGAACATAAAGCTTTAGGGAATCTGAACTCACATGGTCATCAGAGGCGCTAAGCAGGTTTCCACTCAGGTTAGGGTTCCAGGACAAACCATAGCCTTCTTTCTGGTGTCCCCTCAATCTCAGGTCTGGACTGCATTCACCACTGGGATCTATAGGTGGAACGACAAGAAGAAATACTTCTGAACAGTAAAGAAGACATGGTTTGTCTCAAAACTAGCAATGGTAATAAATGGCATCATTAGTCTAAGTGGGCTGGATTAATGAAAGTTCAAAACATAAATCATTAAAATATTAGATAGTGATTAGTCTAAAGATGCCACAGCAGTAGGGAGGGTACAGTGAGTTGATCACTACCAAGGTGACTTAATTACCATGCTGCACATTTGTAATTTTTTCTTGATTAAGTCACCATAATTTATATCTTTCCAATTTTACAAGCATATATAATCACAAATACAGATGATGATACTTGTTCTGCTGCAGCAGGTAAAATGAAGTAGATCCAATAACAATAATGTGGATGGTAAGACTAATCTTTCACTGACCTGGTTTGGAAGGATGTTTAGTGTAGTCAAAGACCAGCACATCTGACGTAGGGGTCTTTGTGGCGATGATGCAGGGGTTCTGTGGCATGTATCTAGCTCGGTTCACCTCTCCCTCATGATTGATCTTAATCTCAATTTCAATTTTCCCACTCACTGACCCAAATCCTCCAAACTCTGAAGAAAGATACAATCCCACCACAAAATGTGGGAAATGTGTTAATTTTTCCATCCAGGCTTAAAACAAAATGACAAAAGACTTTACCTGTGCATAGATCAGTCTGAAAAATCCAAATCCAAAATATTTGTTTCTTAGTATTAGCATTCAGCTTAGGAATAATATGACCCTTCATAAATAATGCAACCAGTACATAGTTATTTCTTCCCTTTCTGGGTCTTCCAGACACTTTATTCAGTAACCAGGTGAAACTCCTCTTTCCATCAAAGATTCAGCAAATAAACATACCTGCTGAGAAAACACAAACAAAGCATTTTAGTATTTAAGCTAGATGACAAGAAAAATATCAAAAAATCATTTACATAACAAACCTCCTTTTTCACTGTCATAATGTGAAGCATCAAATTGAGCATCATCATTAGGGACCTGAACACTGGCAATGACCAGGTGGTTCTGTTCATCTGAAGTGTGTGTCCCCAACACCAATCGGTGAACAGCATAATCCTTGCCCTCTGGTCTACACAAGAGATGTACAGTGAAATTATACCATATAAAAGATTTTTAACTGCAACTGAACAATATTACACATGAACCAAGAAATGTGAGTCATTCAACACAAAGAAGGCAGCTGAGCTGGTTACCTGTTCACATCAGGTAACCACTGCACTGTTAAACTTGGCCATTCAAGTGCATGCGTCATGACCAAGTCATAGAGAAAAGGTGTATTTTTCTTCCATATTTTATATTCTTCATTTATTACACGTTCTTCTACAGCATCGTCATACACTGCAAGAAAAGAGAGGAAAGCAAACCCAGTGTGATCAATACTGCAGATCGCAGTTATTGTGGTATTGTTGCTGTAATGTGTCAAATGAGACAAAATATTTTAAATACTCTTGATATCGTATAATGATCAGCTTAGTATTTACTGAAAAAGTACACCATGATGTAAATTAACCATAGTGTTAGGTAATGGCATGACACCAAATACTGACACACAATAAAAAAAGAAGAAAAAAAGTGTAGAGCAAAAATAGCTTAACAAAACATTATTTGGTTATATTTTATTATAATATTATAATAATATAATATGCAGTAGTTATATGTGTTTCACTACAAAGAGATCATTATCATGTTAAATTGAATTTACTGCAGTGCAGCTTTTGGATGCATAACCATAAAAACTCAAAATTACAGTGTAATAGAAAACCGTGAAGATTCCTTAGAGAAACGTGATTTTACATTTTCATATATCAATGAATAAACCTCTTACAAAACTACAGACAGCTGAATAGGTAAGTAGGATGAGGAGCCTAAATCCTTCTTTCTTGCTAACTGAACTCATGTCACTGTAGCTTCCAGTCTATATTTATTTACAGTTTCAGGCTAGCTGCTAAAGCTACGTGAACAATAAACGCAATAGTCAATGGTATTAAAGATGTATGGGGTTTATCTCCGTATAGGAGTAATGTGTCGCTCATGGTGGCGCCACTATGGACTAACATCCGCGGCGCCAAAACTGGCGAGCTAACTCAATTAGCATCCAAAGCCGCAAGCAGGCAAACAAAGCATGCTCTCTATTAATTCCTGCACGTTTACCTTCTTTGTCTGCCATTTCCAAGTGTTCTCCACAGAATGAAAAGTCTCAGAACTCTGAGATTCAGTTCCTCAATGCAAGTCACGCACTACCCGAAGTGATTTTTTGTATTACTTCCCAGCGCGGATACTTTCCTGACTTCTTCCATCCGACGAACGCAGAAGCAGCGTGACGCTAGCTTGTGACCTACGTCATCACAGAGCGACCGAACGTGGGCTGGCCTCCGTCATTGCTGTGCAACACTCTCCTAAAGCTAACAGAGTGCTTCTTTGTAAAACCACAAAGCCGACGCCTGATTAAATTCTTTAACGATATGGTACAATGTTATCGTCCGATTCGTGTAATGTTTTGACCGCAGCATCTAAAAACCAACAAGCAGAGCCTGAATTTGATTCATTAAACGGACCGTCTCATGCTGCACCGCTGAGGTTTGTTTGTGAATTGATGCTAACTGTGCTAGCTTAGACCCTATCACAAAAATTGTTTTGGATAGGCGTGGTTTAGTGTAACTGTGATTTGAAATACTTCATTTTGTGTTTTTTCCTGTTTTAGCGGTTGAATATATACATATAAATCACATGAAAAAGTTTACATTGTTCTGTCCGGTCCGCTTTTAACGCATTTAAAACTTACTTCCTTCCTTTAGTGGAAAGCAGCGACGGGCTGTGCTGAAGAAAAACCGCAGGAAAAGAAAACGTCAAGCTCTTGCTAAACTCAGATCATGTAGGTTAACCGTTCTGTCATTTACACACTATGAACTTGTAATAGTATTTAAAGTAGGCGAACTCATAAAGTCTCTAATGTCTAAAGGCTTCAAAAGGGGGGAAAAAACACCTGTTTCATCTTGCTCATCATTGCTTATAAAAGTATGGTAACGGTGTTACATTTATATAACTGTTCTTGTACAGTTGTTGGTCAATCTGTAATTGAGCAAGATCAAGATGAGGACGGTGATGGAGATGACAAGGAGGCTGAAGAAGAACGGTAAACTATTTATGATCAAAGGTTTCAGTGCTAAACTGTGAGTATACTTACCATATTCCTGAAGTATTCTGTTCTGACCAATTCAGACAACGTTTACATGAGGAATGGCTGGAGAGAGAAAGGATTTCTCAGCAGGATTTCTGCCTGCAAAAAGAGAAAGAGGAGGCTGCTCAAAGGAAAAAAGAGGAAGAGGAGGTATTGGAATAAAGTTAATCAATGCATTGGTTTGTTTCTGTTTGTGATTTAATATTTTCTGATTTTCTGATTTTTTGTTTCACTGACTGTAGAAGAAAATAAGAGAAGAATGGGAAGAACAGCAAAGAAAAGAAAGAGAGGAACAAGAGCAGAAGCAGCAAGCGAAGAGAGACAGAGAGGTGATCCCTGCAGTCGGAGGATAAAGTGAAAGAAACTGATATCAATATATCCTCTCAATCCTTGCTTTTATATCCACAAAACATCCTTTGCAGAAAAATAACCTATTTTAAGTGGGCTAGTTTGGCAAAAAAATATATACAGAAATGTCCCTGTACCCAATTTCTAATCTTTTTTTTTTTAGTTTAACACTGCTGATAACACAGAACATTAGAATGAACACCAAAAATAGACAAAATTGTTTCTCTAAATTTAATTATTAATTAATCAAAACCTCTTCCATCAATATATAAAAACTGCTTCCAGATATTCATGAAGGTTGCACAGACTTGTAGATATGATATAGGACTAATTTATGACTGCTGCATGAATACCAGCCATGATTTTACCTGAAATAGCTGTGTAGCACTGAGGTTTTGTTATTTTTTTTTGTTTGCAGTTTAGTCCTACTTTGTCCTAAGCTTCATGGACAAGCCTGCTCCACTTCAATGGAGATTAAGGACTGAGTGGGTTTTGTAGTATATTGTGGGAATAAAAGTAAGCATTTGAGTGTATGCCATGTATACTCCCACATTCAAATGGCTGGTAATGGCAATTGTAGATTGTAGTGGATGCTGTTCTAAGACTTTTTTTGTTAGAGTTGGCATGGAGGAAGTTATTTTGAAAATGGCATTATTTGATGTAGTGCATAAGTAGAGCTATGTACACAAAATAAAAAAATCCAATTGCAACAATTGATTAATCAAAAATGCCATTACGTCCCTACTGGATAGCAGTTTATTTCATTTATTTGAGGCAGTTGATTATGATTATTTAGTTTAAACCAGGCCTCAGTGGAGGTGTGTGTATTTACTGATTGGATAATCTAGAGCTGCTTTATGTCAGATTGTCTTGATTGTTTAACATGATGGCTGATTAATTGTATTCCTTAACTAAGATGCACACAAAAGAGAAGGTCACAGGTCTACAGGTGTCTTCTTCCACAGAAGAAAATGTATCTTTTGAAAATGTTGTCATTATTAATATTGATTTCCCACTTTAGAAATTGTGCCAGCATTAGCATGTTGTATAAACAAGACAAAACAAGTTCTTTGTAAAATGCTGCATTTGAATTACACCTCAAAGTACAAATTCATATTTTAATCTGTGGTCTTAACCAATGTTAACAGACAGGTGCTAGCTCACTGCAGGTTTTCATCAGCAACACTGTATGTTTGCACCATTTATAGGAAGCTGTACAGAAAATGTTGGACCAAGCTGAAAGCCAGGTATCTATGAACCCCGTAGGAATGGAAATATGAATACTTGGTTTATTATGTATTAATGTTTTGTTTTTTATCTGTTTAATTATTCTTGACTGGGTGCTGTTTGGGCAGCTGGAAAATGGAGGTTCCTGGAAAAATCCTGATGCCCCAGTGGATTTTGGGACAGAAAAGGACAAGGCAAACTGCCCCTTCTTCCTTAAAACTGGAGCTTGCAGATTTGGAGACAGGTAAGTTATGCTACTGTAGTTGGAACTTTATGTATGTTTAAAAGATGCTTATTAAAATTTTGATAGAAATGTTGTCCTGACCGTTTGTTCTTGTTTTGCACAGGTGCTCACGAAAGCATGATCACCCAGTATCAAGCAGCACTTTGATGATCCGGAGTATGTTTGTTACATTTGGGATGGAGCAGAGCAGACGTGACGACTATGACACAGATGCTAGTCTAGAATATAGTGAAGAAGAACTTTACCAGCAGTTTCTGGACTTTTATGAAGACGTACTACCAGAGTTCCGGAACGCAGGGAAAGTTGTGCAGTTCAAGGTAGCACAAACTACAGGGTTTCAGTGAAAGTCTGAACTATAGAGGATATAAGACATTTAACTATTTCTTAAATTGTTCTAGGTGAGCTGCAACTTTGAACCTCACCTGAGAGGAAACGTTTATGTACAGTATGATACGTAAGTAAAACGGTTAATTAGGTTTTGGCAGATGGATGAATAGAGACATAATACATGTCTGTTAAAAGGATTCTATAAATGACATTTTATGACTGATATTTTGTGTGTGTGCGCGTGTGCAGGGAGGACCAGTGCAAAGAGGCTTTTATGACTTTTAATGGGCGTTGGTATGCAGGAAAACAGTTACAGTGTGAATTATCTCCTGTAACCAGATGGAAAACAGCAATATGTGGTAAGACATTTTGGAGAAAACTGCTTATTTACTGTCAGGACTCTTCTCATGCCTTTGTAGCATGGGTGCTCAATTCTAGTCCTGGGAATCCACAACTTACAATCTAAACCTTTATTACCTTGATCTAGTGTGTAAGAGTGGAGCTGGAGCTAAACTCTGCGGGGTTGTAGATCTTCAGCACTAGAGAAATGCACCACTGCTTTAAAGTATAGATGCAAAGACCAATTAAACCAATTAATTTTGGTGAGTGTGTGAGGGGAAACATTTAGTTTGGTGACCATGATTTTTTATTAATCATATAGTTAATCTGTATACACAGACTACCCATTTTAATAGAAACTGCAACCTTATGAGTATGATGCCAATACTCATTCTTCATTCTATCAGGTATCTATACTAAACATATAGGTACATTTTGCAGACCGTAGCCTGTCAGTTTTTTTGCATCATTTCTTAGTACTCCCTTTAATTTGTTCATCAAGGGTTAGGACCCACAAAACAACCTCCACTGCGCAGGTATTATGTGGGTGGTGGACAGTTAGCAATACAACAGTGACCCTGACCTGTTCAATGTGGAATGTAAGGGGTAGGATGTGTGTTATACTGTGCAGAAGTGGTCATTAACCCTGGTCCTGAAAGTGTAGTCCTTGATTGGCTGGATCATTTTAATTGATTTCAGGTAAAGGGAAGGCAACATGTTATATGTAAACTGCAGATAAGTACATTTTCTGGATGTGGGGTGGTGACCATTGCTGCACAGTGTTTAAGATCTCCAGCAACACTGTTGTCTGGTTCATATTTACTATTGCAGCAAAGAATGGGCTGAGAATGGTCCACATAACACCCGCTGGTTCTGTGGGTCTGGAGCACAAGGTGCGCTAAGGGGAGACAAAAATATGATTTTGTATATAGATCCTTAACTATTAGACATTTTGTTCCAAAAGTTACACCCCCACACACACACTTTTACTCTGAGGATGTTTTGCTAAATATATTAGTTTGTCTGTGTGAATTTGTTTTGTTTTGTTTATTCGGTTAAGATTGTTTGTGTGTTTGGGCAATTATTGATATAGTTGATATTCAGATGAATCCTTAATGTGATTAGTTTGGTTATAGTCAAGGCTCTTGACCCCAGTGGGTTTTGTAGCACACTGCAGTTCCACACCTAACTCCACAAACTTTAATGGAATGTCTTTATGGACCTTGGATTGTGCAAAACTGGGCAGGCCAGTTCTAGCATTTTAGAAACCAATGGAATTAAGTCTTAGTATCCTGACCTAAAACACGATGACAAATCTTCACAATGTTTGTAGAAAGATTGGTTATCTGATTGGTCGTTACACATTTTAGAAGCAGTCTCATCTTTTTAACCACACTGTGTATATATGGAACTATGGAAGGTACTTTTATGGTGTATAGTGTAATTTAATAAGGACTATACTGACTGAAATTATTTGAGGCCTGGGCAGTGGTGGCCTAGTGTTTAGGACTTCGCCACTGGCGTCAGAAGGTTGCAGTTTCAAGTCCCAGCCTGGGCACTACTGAGGTACCCTTGACCAAGGTCCCCTAGGCACTGTTGATAGCTGTCTGCTGGTGCACGTGTGGCCAGAGGTCCCATTTTGTTGTGGTGCATTTTGTGATTGTGTTTACAGGCATTGCATGTTCTTTTATATACAATTTCTTGAATATCTTCTTACAGTAGTTTAACACTTTTCTCTCAGGACTTTTTGACAGACAGAAGTGTCCCAAAGGCAAACACTGCAACTTCCTCCATGTATTTCGTAACCCGGGTCATGAATTCTGGGAGGCGGACCGTGACCTTCATTTATCCCCTAATCGTGGAGGAGGCTTTACTGGACGGTACTCTGAACGCAGGGACAGGGTGTTATCACAGCGCAACTACAGCCCTGAACGAACTCACTATAGACGAAGCGATAGGAGGAGTCGCAGTCGTGAGAAGTACAATCGCAGAAAGAGGAGAAGTAATAGTAGAGAGAGGAGAAGCAGAAGCAGAAGCAGAGAGAGTAGGAGATCCCAGCATGCAACGAGAAGGGGGCGAGGATCCTTCAGTGAGCGATCAAGGAGAAGTAGAAGCCATGAGAGATGCAAGTCACGTAGCAGAGGCAAAGATGAAGGTTACCTTTCACTCGGAGGCTCAAGAAAGAGAACTTCTAGGAAGTCAGAATCGAACAGCCCTGGAGAAGAGTCCAATAATGGATCTATCAGGAGAAAAAGCAGGAAGAGTGGGAGCAAAAGCCCAAATAGTTGTGGTGATGCTTCTCCTGATGCAATGACCTCCTCACATCACCGTAAACATTCGAAAAAGAGCAAGAAAAAGAAGAGGAGCAAAAAGAAACTAAAGAGAAAGAGAAGCAGGTCCCGCAGTGGGAACTCTTCTGTAGGTTCTGGGAAAGAGTCAGATGATGTTGAGGATGTCGAGCCTGTAAAAAACCAAGACCAACCAAGAACAGAAATCCTTCAAGAAAGTAAAGCACAAAATAATCCCTGTCACTTAGAAGATGAAAGCCTGTCAACACTTGATGTCACAAATGCCAACACTGTTGCTGAAAAGAACACGTGAGCATTGAGAAGACTATGTGAAAAGATCAGTTTATTTCCGCATTTCTTCTTTTTATTTGGTTTAATCAGAACTCCTCTGGGTTAAAACACTGTTTTGCATACATACAGATGTGAAAATAAATTATTTTATTAGAACAATTGTTAATTATTTCACAGAGTGGATTCATTCTTCAGTAGCCAGATGCTTAGTCCTCAGCGTAAGAGAATATTCATTAACAGTACAGTCAGTCTAAGTAATAGGGCAAGAATTCCATTTGGGTAGCTCTGGCTCTCAGCACCTTTACACTGCAGAATGTCCTTTTTGGCTGCTGTTTTATATACATGGAAGCCGTTTTTATTTTCCCTTTTCAGGGAACCAAAAGAAATTGGACATGAAAATGTTTAAAAATGGAAATTGGAAGTTTTAAAAACATTTACTTGTTGGCAAATACTTTGCATTCTGCCTGGGTGTATTGGATCATTCGATGCTGGTGCTGTGAAATGCATCTTCCCTGGCAACGTTCCTCCCGGCCTGTAATTCAAATGTTTCAGGTTATTACTTGTTCAGTGCATTTTGCATTCATTGAGTGAAATGCCTCATTCCACTCTAGTACAACTTGAACTTTGTTGCAGATTCCCAAAGTCTTTTGCTAGCAAACCAATGGGTTTAAACCATCTTGTCATGGGAGATCTCATTATAATGTTCGCTGGTCATTTTCAGCCATCCAGCCAATTTGTCTTGTATAGTCTGAAAGGTTACATGTTACTGCTAAGTTCATAGTGCCCCTTGCCCCTTAATGCAGTGTTACACTAGCACATTTACACTAGCACCTGGCTGGGGCCTCATTTACAACTGTTGTGTACGCACAAAATGGGACCTAAAAGATGCGTATGCCTCTTCCTACCCAAACATTGCGATCTATAGAAACTTAACAGCAGAATGTGCGTACATGTACGCAAATTCTTACCCATGCGTGCAAACATTTAGGTGCAAAAACATGAGCATCATCAGTACGTATATAATAATTACTTGTGCTAGTGAGTCAAACACTGAACATTTAATTTCACTTATTCAGTCACATATTTGTAATAGTGAATAAATATATAATCTGTAAAATATATGATCAGACTCAAATCTTAACTGAATCTACACTGTTAATCTATTTACTAGAAAAATGTGCTGAACTGGGTCCAATGTTAGAGAGACCAACATAACGTAACTGCACAATCCCGTTACAAATACAGGTACTGACGACCCAGGGGTTCCTCACAACTTGCTGTTACCTGCAGCAAATTGGCCAACAGGTATTATGTTATAACAAACAATAAAATTGTTCATTTGTTTTAAATCCTAGAAAATACCAGAACAATCAAATTGTGTTAACTGTATTCTAGGTCTGGAATATTGCAACTAAGCTGAATAATACCTGTGGTTTTGGATGGGATTATTAAAAAGACTAAAGATACATAACTGTACTTCCCCAATTATAAGCCGCGGTTTAGTTTTACAAACCTGGTGTTGAGTGCATCTTGCGTAAATGGGGCGGCTGATCTAAAAACCTAAACACATTAGCTCAAAGTATAATTCAGTGCACAAAAAGACATCCCCAAATGTTGAATAAAAATGTACTACAGCAATGAACAGTTAAACAATGTTCTTTTACTTAATTGGCGCTGCTGCATCCTGCCTCTCTTGAACTGTTTCGGGCCTTTGCTACTTTACATTACATCCTTGTATATAATACAAGCTAGGAAAACGTTAACTTTAACAGCAATGAAATGAACAAAAGGTTATTGTCGGCTGGGAGAAGAGTTTTTAATTTTCGTTTTAATGACTGGAGGGTGGGGGAACTGCAGTACAGCGATGTCAATTATTGGTCTACATCTAAATTCTTCAGTATAAAATTAGCAACACTGAAAATTATTAGGCCCGCTCAGGTATCGCAGACATTGCTTCGCGAAAGCAACAACTTGGAGCTTAAATTCTGCAGCGTAGTTCTTGTGTTATGGCACAACATCGTAAGTTCAAAATATCATCAGTAGAATTGTTCATGCTCAACTCACTATATGTATAGAGTTGCTAAATTAGATCCTTTTACTTTAGATCGGTAAATTAGGTAACCCTGTGGCTAATAACATTATCTTATCTTAGTTTTTAAACATAAAGGAGCATTTTCTGTGGCTTATAAAATACAGCAGCCATTAATGTGGGGCGCCGTATCATTGGGGAAATATGTTGAGTTCCCTTACACCGGAAGAACAGGCCAACGTCAAAAGGCAAATGTCTGCCTTCCGAAATGTAATCCGCACAGTTAACTGAACTCACATTGTAATAGGGGCTCCACATGAAAACGAATTTATTTTTGTAGATTGAAAGCATGTGCCTTCTTTAAATATGCAAGTTATTTGTGATGCTGACATGAGATGATTGTCATTTACCATGTTTGGTTGAACTGGGGGGTGGCCATGTGCATGCACACATTTTCATACATTTTCTGTGCGTATGTTTTTAAAATTTCTTTTAGTAGGAGTTCTATGCAGAACCCAGATCACAACTAATGAACTAAGTCATGAGGTTACAGTGGTTGTATCAAGAGAACACTAAAATGTGCAGGGACTAGGGGTAAGAAACATTTGCCATAATGTACCAAACAGTTGTTTTGACATATAGTTTGCGTAATATCAGTTTTAGCTCCATCACTGATTTATCGATCTCCAACTGGTGATAACCTTTGACCTCATGTGCCCACTTGTGAATAAATACTTTACAACATACGGCTCAATAAGAAACAACAGAACAAGTTGCACAAAAGGAATATGTACCGAAGGGCTATAATTGCTGCACAGTCCACTTAATTCTGATATATGCTGAAATTAAAAGAGACTGTCTCCCTCATTAAAAGTTGAGTTTCGAATCCAATTAGCTGAGGTACAGAAGCAAACATCACTTATAACTGGCCTTTACTCCACCCACTGTGGTACAAAATAAGACAATAATGAAAATAATGACAAGGACGTTATAGAAAAAAAAGGCATAAAGAAAGCAAACTTTGCAAACTTGATGTTAAAATTGCATTTTATTTTGAGGGACCATATTACTTCTAAGAGATACATATGCTACATAGTGAATCACAGTGTAATTTGAAAACCATTGGTACAACAATGATAGCAAAATGCAGGTTCTTTGGCATTTGTAACAAACTGGAGGACTGATATCTGAAGGACGTTTAATGAATTTATCAGACAAAGGTTATGGTTTTTCAATACTGCTTAAATCTACTACTGGACCATCTAGAATTATGGCTGTACACAATAATATAATGCTGGAAAATGAGCAAATCTTTCTTTACAAGACTCAAAAAACAAACACTAAAGTTAATAACTGCAGTGCTTTTAGGTTAACCTTCATGAAATACCTTGTGGAAAGTACAATGCGTTTGTAATGCTCAGAATAGGTGATAAACATTGTGTCACTTATGTATACCTTTTTTGTACTCCATATAATACTGAAAATCGAGGGGTACATTTTTCATGACTCACCCCCCCAATCATATTTTAACATACCTTATTTTTTATATTTTGTTTATATTGTTCCCTTTTCCCCTAGTCAGTATAAAGATATTTGGTGCCAAGCAATTGATTCCACTTATTACGGATGAATTTAATCTCCAATGAGCACAAAAGAAGTGAACTTCCAACAAGTTGCATAAAATGCTGTTCTAAATACACCAAGTGTGAAACTGAGTCTTAAGGCAGTGGAGGGCACAAAGTGAGGTAATGTGTCATATTAATCAAGAATTATCAATTTAGCAAGCAGATGCTGTTTGGAGTTAATGACCAGGTTTCACAGTTATACAGATACTGAATGCTAAAATCTATGTTTTCTGGTAGTGTTCAAAGAAATCTTCAGAATGAAATGGAAAAGGATATTCAAGGGAATATAAAAAGGTTTGGAGAAACAAATAAATGCTTAACTTTCCATTGAACATTTGGCTAAATCCAGCCCCTGACATTGCTCTTTGACTTGAATACAAGATAGTAAATGCACCTGTTTGCTGACTGATACATATGTATACTGTGAAGGAGCCCCAATTTATGGAGTAAAGCAAGAAAAAAAGTGTTTCTTGTTGAGCATATGGGACATAAGATCTATGTGAGTCCAATCTCTTCCAGAACACTGCGTGGTGCCTCTGCTTCCTGAAAAAAGAAAAGGCAACACTCACTCAGGGCATATGTCCAGTTACACATGTTCACATGCAAGACAGATTCTTGCAATTTAGTGAAGATTAAATGAGCAAAAACTGCAAAACTACATCTTTGTCTTGACTTACGTGACAATATTTTAAATATTCTCAACAAGATAGACATTGTTCTAATAGTACTGGTGACAGATATAGCAACCACACAGCTTCATAGGTGTTGGAAAGAGACACTTATATGAATGTGATTCAATTAATTGACAGTGCCTTGGAATAATGGCCTTTATAAGAAGCAGTTTGAGGAGCAGATTTTGGTTTTGTTTTGAACATTGGTGGTTTTGTGTAATATTATTATTACTAGTTAAATATTCAGATAGGGCTACAGTTTTTATCACCAATCAGTCTCAGCCTTGGTCTTGTTTTTAGACTTATTACAGTGTGCTACACCTGCACTGTTGAAAGATCAAGAAATGCAACATGGGAACCAAAATACAGTGTGTAATCAGAAAATTTTGAGCTACAAAAAAAAAAGTGTTAAAACAAGTTACCATTTAAGACCTAAACCTTTTTAAGACCTAGAGCATAAAATCCTAATGTTGTTAAGACATTTTATTCAGACTTTTAAAATCTTAAGACTTTTTAAGAAACCCTGTGCACTTAATCTCAAAGATATACATTGGAGCTTCATTCCAAGGAAAGCAGTTCCACGGTTTCAGAGCCCAGTTGTGGGCAAGCAAAAGCTTAAAAGAAGATTGGCGTGTGTGTGTGTGAATGTGAGAGAGATCCAACACTGACCGCACTGGGTTAAACATAAAACATCACCTAAAATGCATGACCCCAAAATGCATGCTAAAGTCATTAGTTTTAAAATTGTATCGCATTTCCATACAAGGTGCAGCCTTCCCCACCTCTTGTAACATATCAGCTTGTTCGATAGCCTTCAACACGATCTTCTTTGAAGTCTCCTGAGCTTCCCCACCCAGTATAAACTCATCCAAAATGTAGTATGCTTTCTCAAAGTTGAAGATGATGTCCAGTTCACAAACCTGAATAGCAGAATATGAGAAAACAAGTGAATCTGTGAAAAGACGACTAACTGGACATTGGGAATAATGAGAATGACGCATTAAAATAAACATAAAACTCACACTGCCAAAATATTTGTCCAGCAGCTCTACATATCTATGGATGATCTCAAGAGTTATCAATTCATTCTCCTGGTCTTCCACAGCACAGCAGAAATACAGGCTGGCATATCTAAAACAAAATTGAGACCATGAACAGACACAAATGCCATATTAACAACAAAATACAAAGTTGCAGTCTGTAAAAATGTTTCAGTTTATACTTATATTGTTTCACCATGGAAATGTGCAATGTAATACAATAGAACCAGTATCACAGACAAAAGACACTTGCTACAAGTCTTGACCCTGACCAGATTGTAACCATATGTAATGTGCTTATTTCACAACCCCAATAATGTTGTCCATCAGTGTACAATACTATGCAGAAGTAAGAGACCAAAAATGGCCATGTTATTTATTTTTCAGTATGAATGTTTTAAAAATTAAAATGTATAATATGTATATTTAATTTGTCCATTTAATTGATTACTTCTGTATACCCATCTGCCACTCTACCATCTCTTTTGAAACCAAAGAGAAATAATGGAACAAGTTTCTTAAATTTGAGCTAAGAAACCAAAACAGCCATTAAAACCTTATCCTTTGAGCGAGAGGAAAATACATTTTCGCTTTTTTTCAAACCTCACAGTGACACTGATGTGTGTAAAAATCCCCAGCAACAAATACACTGCTATCAGTGTCACCGCTGTGTAAAGAATGGCACATGACCCAAAGAATATCTCATCAACACATATCACAGCTCACTAATGAACCTAGCAGAAGGTGATTATAAACTGACCATGACTACAACTAGTATTTAACTGTACACATAGACCATAGTCATAAGGTGGCTAGTGAGTACAATGAATGAGTTTCTAAATAAGTGTGTGTGTGTGTGTGTGTGTGTGTGTGTGTGTGTGTGTGTGTGTGTGTATGTAAAAGTGAGTGTAAATGACAGTTTATCACAAACCACTAAATGGAAAATGTGAGTCATAGCAAAATCATGTTAACCTTTTGTAGACAATTTTTAAGTCCCTCCACTCCAGGAAACTACACATTTTGGGCTTGCGAGCCAACACCATCTGTATCACCTCACGGGAAATCTTCTTCTTCTGGGTGTCAGACAGAGGGACGTACCATTTCTGCAGCCGCAGCTTACCCTGGCGACTGAAGAGCAGCATGTACCGCATCTGTAGGAAAAACAAAATGTAATTTCTATAAAAGATAGTTTCCCTTTTAAATGTATAAAGATATGCACAGTGTTTTTATAATACTTGTACATTATTTTCACTGCTTAGTTTACTCTCAAGGTCATTTCTGCATATAACATCACTACTTCAGAACCAGCAGGATGCCCTTGAGAATGTAGTTTGTGTATGTCTGCGTTTCAATAGCAATTTAAACTTAAAAAAAAAAAAAAAAAAAAAAAAAGCATAGTTAAGGACAAATATGTTTTAATATATTTTTCCCTTTTTTTTTTACATAAATTAATATGATTGGGTATGAGGTATAGTTTAATTTATAGTATTATATAGTATTGCATAATATGCTACAACATAATAATGTACATAAAATAATGTAGCAAAATATAGAATGTAAAATAACTATATAACCCCTTTTATACATCTGAATGCAGTTCAAAGTGTATATATAGAATATGGTATAGTACAGTATACACGATGAAAAAAGTTTGAATTTAGTGGTAGATTCTAAAAAATCGCAGATATAATTTTAGTTTTTAGATCAATTTCAAAAGGGCTTAGAACAGTTGAAAAGTGAGTCGGGTAAGACAGGGCACAACATATATCGGATCTCCAACGTGTTTGATGTAAACCTGCCCCTCCCCAGCATATGCGGCATTGTCTCCACAGGCTAGCTAACTGTTACCTGCTGGCCTCAGGACTTCCTATTCTTTTTCTGCAGGTACAATTAAAAACGTACATCACATTGGCCAACCTTTATTACACTGAACTGCTATAGGTCACGATAATCGCTCAAAAACTGAGGTAAATCGCACTTGATTCGTTTCACGTAGCTGTTAGCAAGCTAAGTTACCGCTGTGGTTCTCTTATTCACTTCAAACAGAACCGCTAACAAGCCAAACTAAACTAACTAACGAACCACACCCTAAAGTCTGCTCGTTGGAAAGCCAACATCGTTGACTCCAAAACCTCCTTACCTTAACTTTAAGGACGTTAATAAATCCCTTCGTATGTGTTTAGCGAGCTATCTTCCGTGGAGAGGAGTCCCGTTACATACATCTCACTCTCTTGTTTCCCTTGTTTTTTCGTTTAGTACGATGAAAGGCGACAGTCGTTGATTGGTTCAAACCTTCACCGCAGAGAAGCGCCATTGGCTAAGACAGTTTTTCCGTAAAACACGGGGTCTACTCCTTAGGCTGACAGTGTACAGAAATGGGATCCCCTTTGCATTGCTCTCGAAATATTATGGCAAAAAAGTAATAACAAAGATCCGATGCGGTTATGTTACAAATTCACCAACAAAACAGAACAAATTAGAAAGCAAGCATCTGTAATTCTTGTTTTGATGACAGGAGGGTGAACGATTTTTACTAATGTGATTTAATATTAATTATAATTTACTTAACATTCTGGATTGATTACTATATTTATGTGTGATTATGATTATGTTTTCAAACATTTGATAGCGAAAGACAACCGTCAGAAGTATGGAATTATAATTTTGTCCACTAGAGGGCGGTGAGAGTGTGTGCATTTCGCTGTTGAAAAGCTGCTCATATGTGCTCTGCTCTTGCCGGGCGTGGTGGCGCGCGCCTGTAATCCAAGCTACTGGGAGGCTGAGGCTGGCGGACCGTTTGAGCTCAGGGGTTCTGGACTGTAGTGCACTATGCCGATCGGGTGTCCGCACTAAGTTCGGTATCGATATGGTGCTCCTGAGGGAGCTCGGGACCACCAGGTTGT
>JBBIGC010000039.1:14186392-14223417 GCA_037576955.1 Lepidarchus adonis
CTAATGTTTATCAGTACATTGCAGAAAATAATGAACTTTATCACAATATGCTAATTTTTTGAGAAGGACCTGTATATCTAAAAAATCATAATCAGGGTCACAGTATTTTATTTTGAGATACTAACAATTATTTAGACCATTTAGTGATCATTTTCCAAAACTTAGGTTTTGAGTTAGCATTTACATTTAGTACAATCAGTTGGGTTGACACAAATAAAAGCTGAGGTTAGTACCAAAAGTTGTCCATGGAAGCACAAACTATGGCAACGGTGTCATGGGCACCCAAGGTTCAAATTTGAACTTAAATTTGACTGAGACAAGTCTACTAGCAATGTAATTCAAATAAGAATTTCTTTAGTGGTTCAGACTTTTTAAAAAGTATTTAACTAAAGCAATTGACCGGTTTTGTGGAATGACATTAGCTTAACTTATGTACATGTCTTCTTTCTTCATATAGAAATTAACGCTACAGGATTCAACTATCAAAATGAGGATGAGAAGGTCACTTTGTCATTCCCCAGTACTCTCCAGAAAGGTGAACACCACATCAACAATAGCAGGGACTGTTGTATGTCCAGCTGTGACCATGCAAATGGTCACTATGTAATCAGTTGCTATAGTTTTTCTTCTAACAGCTTCAAAAAATATTCTTACAGCAATTTGTTAACCATTCAACTGTATTTAAGTCAATTTCTTGTTCTTAGGGTCGGGTACGTTGAAGATTGACTTTGTTGGTGAGTTGAATGACAAAATGAAAGGATTCTACAGAAGTAAATATGCAACTCCTTCAGGAGAAATACGCTATGCTGCTGTCACACAGTTTGAGGTAATTCCAAAAATATATAAAAAAATTATGTTCAGTTGTTTATTCTCTATATTTCTCAAACTTGTTGCAGTGCTTTTCCACATCTCAGCTTGGAATATTCAGCCGAGCACTTGATAAATATTGGAGTTATAGACTTGAACAGTGAATAGGGGTTTTGTGTAAAGGCAAACCCGATTGTGGAAAGAGGAAATTTCTGTGCACTTATTCACCACTCAGGTCATTGTGTAGATTGCTTCTGTTTCTCCTTTTTATTATTCGTGCTGGGCATATTTTGTCCAGTCAAGCCATGGTTTATAATGTGGTGATGTTACTTGATTGTTTAACTGATATTGTTGTTTGAGTGTGTGTGGTATTTCAAAATGCTTTAGGGCACATATGTGTATTGGTGTATATCCAGTTTGGTACAGTCTGTGCATGTGTACATTATTTCTAGCATGTGTTTGAACCAGACAGATACACTATAACCCCCCACTTTTTATTTATTTTTTTATTTATTATTTTTTTGGGAGGGGGTCTCCCCTTTTCTCTGTTACTAACCCTCCCCCACTGCCTGACTCCCCATTCTGCTTTTCTGTCCCCAGGCCACGGATGCTCGCAGAGCTTTCCCCTGCTGGGATGAGCCAGCTATCAAAGCCACCTTTGACATCACCCTCATTGTCCCCAAGGACCGAGTAGCCTTGTCAAATATGGTATGTGTCAAGCCTCTTTCTGCCCTTGTGGAAACAGCAGACCCCAAACGGCTTGATTCACATTACTCAGCGAGGGCTTTGTGTTCCCTAGCAGACTGTGAGTGTGTGTTATGTAACACAGGCTCAGAGGCATTGTACTTGCTCCAGCAGATGCAGGCCAGCTGTCACTTTGCAGTGCTGAGGACGTCTTTAATGTCATTTTCCCATCTTACTGTTTAAAACAAATTTGGGTCTGTTTCTTTAACAATGAAATTAAAATGCAATGGTTTTGCCTTACTTGAATTGAAGAAAAGGCAGACATTCACAGTAGAATAAAACATCTGCTTTAGCTGGCTGGTAATTCAGGGGCACTATAAACACAATTGGGACACTTCGGGTATTTTTGCCAAATAACACATTACACTATTAATAACTTAAGTAATTAAAATATAATCTCTTTAGAGTGTAATGCTGTCTAAACAGGCAAGGTGTTTTGACACCCATTTTAATGCTTACAATCACATGATCCTTAATTTACATTAATAGACATTGAAATATGACGAGTACAGTCTGCTTGCCAGGCAGATATGCCTTTTTTGTTTTATGTGTAAAACACTTCAATTTCGCACACAAACTCATTCACTGCGAAGTCATTAGAAGGAATTAAAACTATTGTTTTATCAATTTATTGTTTATTTGTTTAACACCTTGCTGTATTTTTTGTGAATTTTTATTTTGTATTTACTATTTAATGTAAATTTGTTAATTAATTTTTTTGTATAATTTATATCAAAAGTGATTTGTTAATGCAACAAATTGAGCTCAGCTGAAGGAAGTGTTTGCCTTTTCAAATAAGTTTTGGGGATGGGGTGGGGAGATCAACAGTTTTTCAGTTCAGGATTCCATTTTATAAGTGCAAGCATATACAGTTGTGGCCAAACGTTTTGAGAATGGCACAAGTATTGGTTTTCACAAAATTAGCTGCTTCTGTGTTTTTGTCAGATGTTTCTGTGGTGTACTTAATTATAATTTACAAGCATTTCAAAGTTTCAAAGGCTTTTTGTGAATGCCCCAAATAGTCAGAAAGGGGATTTTACTCCAGTTCTCATCAGTCCAATCCCCCTGGCTTTTTAGAGTATCAGGGTGTCCATGATGGGTTTTTTTTTGGAGGAAAACCTGAGCAAGCTCTGCACTGTTGGTGCAGGTAGGATTAAGTTAATTTTCATTGCAAAGTAGGACGTTACAAGTAATTACAATTCATATAATAATACTTCATTCTGGAGTAGGTGCAAATTAGCGTCATATAAACTTTATTCATCCTGTTAATTTAAGCAGTGGAAAAAATAGGTACTTTACTATTGCACACATTGATTTTTAAGATTGATTAAAAAGAAATATGTAATTTTATCCAAATTGTTTTCACATTTTGACATTGCATTGTGGAATGTGCATATTTGTTTTTTGACTTTCAACCAAAATGCCTTTTTTTTCTATCTATCATAAAGTAGTGCTTTCAACCATTGTTGCCCATTTGTCCTCTCTTTGGTGGTGGTGATTTAAGTTGCAAGGTTTATTGTTGTATGAAAAACAGGTTCTGTCTAAAGATTCAGAGTTTAGCAAAACTAGGAAGTACGAGTGAATGCAGCTCTAGTTTCACTATTGGTTTTATGAAAGAACGGTAATTATAGCAGCTAATTGAGGGGAAGATACAGGCAGAAGTATGTGCAACCTAAAATCTTGTGTAACTAAAAGTGATATTTACCAGTTAAACAACTCGAGCTTCTTCATACCACTGTCCATATGGGAACAGGACTATTCTGTGTTATCTGACCATCTGCTTTGTATTTCTGCATTGCAGAATGTCATTGATCGAAAGCCATACCCAGAAGATGACAGTTTGGTGGAGGTCAAGTTTGGCACTACTCCCATCATGTCCACGTATTTGGTTGCATTTGTGATTGGTGAATATGATTTTGTGGAGAGCCAGTCATCTGATGGGGTGACGGTTCGTGTGTACACGCCTGTAGGGAAAGCAGAGCAAGGGAAGTTTGCACTGGAGGTGAGAACATTTTTTAATGCATCTTGTTCTAATATGTTAAAGAATTTTAACATAAACATAAAGCTAGGTGATCTGGGAAAAAAAAGTCTAATTTTAATTGTTCTTTTTTTACTCCTAAGAGAAAAGGTTCATTCTGGTGTGAATATTTTCAGTATAACACAAACAAAACGAACAGCTAAATTCTTTGGTCAGTTACAAATAAATGTAAAAAGTCCTGTTTTGACCAGTCATTTCATTTAATACTTTTTATGGCCCTGTGCAAAAGTTTGGGCACCCTACATAATCAGTACTTAGTAACAACACCTCTAGCAGATATCACAGCTTGCAAATACTTTTTAGAGCCAGCTAAAAGTCTTTCAGTTCTTGTACTTGTGATTTTCTCCCATTCGTCCTTGCAAAATGCTTCAAGTTTTATAATATTCTTTGGTCGTTTTGCACACATGCTCTTTTAAGATCTACCCACAAGTGTTCAGTTATGTTTAAATAACCCTGTGATGGCCATTCCAAAACCTTCAGCCTATGTCTCGAGGTAGTCCATGGTGCCATCCTCTTTTTAGCTTCAGCTTTTTTACAGATGGTGCGATGCTCGCTTCCAGAATTTGCTGGTATTTAGTGGAATCCATTCTTCCCTCCACCTGTGCAATGTTCCTGTGCCACTGGCTGCAACACAAACCCAAAACAAGATCGATCCAACCCATGCTTAATGGTTGGCAGGGTGTTCTTTTCATGAAATGCTGCTCCTTTTTTCCCCCCAAACATGCCTTTGCTGATTGTGGCCAAAGACTTCTATTTTAACTTCATCAGCACTTGTTTCCAAAATGCATCAGGCTTCTATAGATATTGCATACTGCTGAGGTTGGATTTTATGATGGGGCGCAGGTAAGGTTTTCTAATGCTGACTCTTCCATGAAGGTCTCCTGAGTCTGCTAAATCTTCCTGAAATCAAGCTGCTTTTTTTTTTTTTTTCAAGCAATTCTCTGAGTTTTTTTTTGGTCCTCTAGATCTCATCTTGACCTCCACAATTCCCCTGAACTGCCATTTAATTATTTATCTCACTGTGAAAACTGCATGCTGACAACGCTTTGCTGTCTTCTTGTAGCCTTCTCCTGCAGTGTGGGCATCAGTAACTTTCATTTTCAGAGTCTTAAACAGCTGCTTAGAGGAACCCATTGTTGAGTTTCCACAAGGTTTGAAGTGTCAAGAGTATTTGTAAAGCTGTGAAATTGACACCAGCTGACGTTTACTAATGACAGCTGTTTCCATGCATCAGATCTAATGAGCTAATTAAAGTCTGAAACCTCCTAAAATAATCTTAGTCTTTAGAACTCTTAGGGTGCCCAAACATTTGCACAGTTCCATAATAATGTTTTTATATTTTATTTTTATTCAGTTTATGGCATAAAAAGTAACTATGCATCAATATTTGCTGAAAAGATTCAGTATTTTTTCCATGTCCAAGAGAGACTCTGTTAACATCTTTTTAATTACAAAATCACCAAAATCTGTTCTTTATTGAGGGGTGCCCAAACCTTTGCATTAGACTGTATATCTTAAGTTATGATGAAGCAGCATTAGTGGGTGCAATAGAGCAAACATTAGCTGGCGCTCTGCTTGGCCTGGCTGCTGTTCGTGCTGGGCTATGTGCGTCAACCTAACCTGCTGGCTCTAACACTATTCCACCATTATCTTGGCTTATCGTGTTATCTGTCAAAACATGTATTTATATTGAAATTATTTCACAATAATCATCATTTAATCACCCAGCTATAGTTTAACAAGAGCCTTCTGACATATTGGTCTATAACATAGGCAATAATGACGATTTAGCATTTACCCAAAATATCCAAGCAGACTCATTAGCTTCCTGCCTTTTTTGGCTTATTTTTATTACTATTTGTAGCAGTTTCATACTGAAAAACTAGCCATATGTTCTTTTAGGTTCACATTAATGTGACTGTGTGATTAATGTGATTTTTCTTTTTCTTTTGCTCTTTTAGGTTGCTACAAAGACCTTACCCTTCTACAAAGACTATTTCAGTGTTCCTTATCCATTGCCTAAAATTGATCTAATAGCTATTGCTGATTTTGCTGCTGGTATGTAGGAAATGTTTCCATACAATGCATTCTGATGAAATGTTTCCACTGATTGTGATTATATTGTTAAGCAATTTATTTTTCGTCTGTTTAGGTGCCATGGAAAACTGGGGCCTTGTAACTTACAGGTAGTGTGAAAAACTTAGTGTATATATTATAGCTGTGTCAGAAATTTTATGGGAAAGATATCCACAAATGTTTAGGCTACATTGTCTTCTAAAATATATTTTAATTGTATTCAATTATTAGTTATCAAAAGACATTGATATGTTGTGCACTTCTGACTTCTATATCAAATTGTTATTTTTTAGGGAGACTGCTCTGCTGATTGATCCAAAGAACTCGTGTGCATCTTCACGTCAGTGGGTGGCCCTCGTGGTGGGGCATGAACTTGCACACCAATGGTTTGGGAATTTGGTTACTATGGTGAGTGTGTTTAGTCAAGTTAACTGATGTGAACTCTTGCAAGTCTGTCTGTTGAAAATAAGATTTACAGAATTTACATAAATCTATAAATGTTATATTTTAATAGTAATTTTTTTATATATTCTGTTGTAACAGATATTTTCATAATCAAAAATTCAAGTTTCCCTCATACAGGGTTTTAATATTTTGTATTTTATTTTCTGCTAAAAAACAAACAAACTAACCCAAGTGATCATATGGATGGATGTAGCTTCTATATATTGAGTTATTCTGCACTACAGGAGTGGTGGACACATTTATGGCTTAATGAGGGCTTTGCATCATGGATCGAGTACCTTTGTGTGGACCACTGTTTTCCTGAGTACGACATCTGGACGCAGTTTGTGTCTGCTGACTACACCAGGGCACTAGATCTGGATGCTCTTGATAACAGTCACCCTATTGAGGTGGGCAAAAATTGCATTTTCCCCCCGTCTCTGCCCGAAAGTCCTTTTTTTTTTCTTAATAATCTTAATTTCCTTTCTCCTTGCTCAGAAACATTTCTGCAGAGCTTTCTGAATGATGTTCAGGTGTGTTGGTAAACCTATTCAATATGTTACTGTCTAGGAAGTATAAAGTTTCATCACAGCAATGAAATGTACTCCTGACTACACTGAAGTGTCTTTTTACTGCAATTTCATTCCAGGCCTAGATTTAGCTTGATGAAATATGAGCATTTCACTGTGTGTGTCTCTGTGTGTGGCAGGTTAATGTAGGACACCCTTCAGAAGTGGATGAAATATTTGATGCCATATCATACAGCAAAGGCGCATCTGTTATACGCATGCTGCATAACTACATAGGAGATGAGGTAAGGGAATATGAGGATACAGTGGATAAATTTGCATAATAAATCATAATTAAATCTGCATAAATTTGTCATAAAATGTTAACTGATCATCTTAATCAAAGGTATCGACAAATATAATGTGCCTAAAATAATAACAGAACAGATTTTTATGTCTTTGTTGAGAACCACCATAAGCAACTTTTAAATTGCTTGTGGGAAAAGTACATTGAGTTAATGACCACAAAAAAGTCAGGTGTTGGCATACCTGGAGACTTGTTAAGAAAATAAATTTGAAGTGTGGACCAGAGCTAATTTGACTGATTAAAAATCACTCAAACATTTTGAGTTGGCACCCCACAAGAATATTTTATGTGAGCCATGTCTGTCAAAAACAGATAAGAAGATCTACAATAAAAAATTGTTCATTTACATAATTTTGTAACCCTTTCAAACTTTATTGCTTATCATCATTAAAACATCATTCTTCCTGTAAACTATGGTGGAGGAAACATCAGGATTTGAGCCTGCCTTGCTGCATCAGGGCTAGGCCAGCTTGCAGTCATTAAGAGGAATATGAACTCCCAAGTGTATCAAAAAATTATTCAGGATAATGTGAGACAGTCTGTATGTCCGCTGAAAGTCTGTAGTTGTTGGGTGATGCAACAGGACAATGACCCAAAACACCAGCGCAAGTCCACAACAGAATGGCTTCAGAAAAACTAAATCCACCTTTTGAAGCAGCCAAATCAGAGCCCAGACCTCAACCCAATAGAAATGCAATGGAATAACTTGAAGAGAGCAATACACATGAGCCGTCCAAAGAATATTTAACTGGAGCTAAAGCAGTTGTGCCAGGAAGTATGGGTTAAGATTCCTTCTGAATGATGTGGAGGTCTGATCCACAGCAACGGCAAGTGCATGGTTGAGGTCATCACTGCCCAGGGCTGGTCAACCAGTTATTAATTTCAAGGGTTCACATACTTTTTCCACTAGCAGTATGTTGTTTATGGTTGTTCTCAATAAAGACACAAGATGTCAATCCTCACCCAACCCACGGGCTCTTTAGAGAAAACTGCGTTCTAACATGACTGGATTGGATGCGGACTCGTTTCACTCGTTTAAATGTAACTTCTGAGAAATTCTTTGTATGGAGAATGATTATTTAGATAAAAGATTTTATGTCAAAACTACAAGCAACTTAAAAGTCCTTCCTGCTGCGGGAAAAAGGGTTTTTAATTAACCCTTTATTCCTTTCAGCCTGAGGGGGCAGCCTTCAGTGAAATAATCAATATGGATTGGAACGCTCCAGAATATAAACCATATAACATAGTCCTATAATAACCTTAACACCATTGGCGTATCAATTGTTTTGTGTGAGCAAGAACAACAATATAGACCACCATATCGATATTGTGGCCAACCCTCATAATGTACAGTGGGGCAAAAATATTTAGTCAGCAAACAATTTTGCAAGTTCTTCCACTTAAAAAGAAAAAAATCCAGAAAATCACAGTGTCTGATTTTTAAATAATTTATTTGTATATTTGGGTGGAAAATAAATAAGTATTTGGTCAATAACCAAAGGTAATCTCAATACTTTGTTATATACCCTTTTTTGGCAATGACAGAGGTCAAACGTTTTCTGTAAGTCTTCACAAAGTTTTCACACACTGTTGCTGGTATTTTGGCCCATTCCTCTATGCAGATCTCCTCTAGAGCAGTGATGTTTTGGGGTTGTTGCTGGGCAACACAGACTTTCAACTCCCTCCAAAGATTTTCTAAGGGGTTGAGATCTGGAGACTGGCTAGGCCACTCCCAGGACCTTGAAATGCTTCTTACGAAGCCACTCCTTTGTTACCCGGGTGCTGTGTTTGGGGATTATTGTCATGCTGAAAGACCCAGCCACGTTTCATCTTCAGTGCTTTTGCTGATAGAAGGAGGTTTTCAAAATTTCACGATACATGGCCCCATTAATTTTTTTTATTTACACGGATCAGTTGTCCTGGTCCCTTTGCAGAAAAACAGCCCCAAAATATGATGTTTCCACCCCCATGCTTCACAGTAGGTATGGTGTTCTTTGGATGCAACTCGGCTTTCTTTCTCCTTCAAACACTACAAAAAGTTATATTTTGGTTTCATCTGACCATGTGACATTCTCCCAAACCTCTTCTGGATCATCCAAATGCTCTCGAGCAAAGTTCAGACAGGCCTGGACATGTACTGGCTTAAGCAGGGGGACACGTCTGGCACTGCAGGATTTGAGACCCTGGTGGCATAGTGTGTTACTGATTGTAGCCTTTGTTACTTTGGTCCCAGTTCTCTGCAAGTCATTCACTAGGTCCCCTCCATGTGGTTCTGGGATTTTTGCCACTGTTCTTGTGATCATTTTGACCCCACAGGGTGAGATCTTGCATGGAGCCCCAGATTGAGGGAGATTATTAGTGGTCTTGTATGCATTCCATTTTCTGATAATTACTCTCACAGTTGATTTCTTCACATCAAGCTGCTTACCTATTGCAGATTCAGTCTTCCCAGCCTGATGCAGGTCTACAATTTTGTTTCTGGTGTCCTTTGACAGCTCTTTGGTCTTTGCCATAGTGAAGTTTGGAATGTGACTATTTGAGGTTGTGGACAGGTGTCTTACACTGATAACGACTTCAAACAGGTGCCCTTAATACAGGTGATGGGTGGAGGATAGAAGAGCTTCTTAAAGAAATTGTTACAGGTCTGTGAGGGCCAGAAATCTTATACTTATACTTATTTTCCACCATAATTTCCAAATAAATTCTTTAAAAATCAGATAATGTGATTTTCTGGATTTTTTTTTCCTTAGTTGAGCTTTAGTTGAGGTAAAGCTTTGAAAATTTCAGGCCTCTCTCATCTTTTTAAGTGGGAGAACTTGCTTATCTGGCGCTGACTAAATACTTTTTTGCCCCACGGTATATCCTCCAACAGTGTGCATGACTTATGCTATCTGACCTACTTATTACTCAAGCAGTAATCTGCAGAGCTGTGTGGGTACCCTTGGAATACAATGTCATTATGATTTAAAAAAATGTTTTCATGCATGAAAATTCATAAACTACTTCTGATCTAAAACATGTGTTGCCAACATTGTGTTTTTTGTTTTTAGGATTTTAGGAAGGGAATGAATGCTTACCTTTTGAAGTTTCAGCACAAAAATGCATCCACAGGTAAATGAGCTTCCCATATTAAGTGTTCACATTTTGACTGTCCTGAACAGAGGGTGTGTGTGTGTGCGCAACACATCTTCGTTGTTGATTGTGGCCAGTGGAATGTTGATCCACTCTTCTTCAATAGCTGTTTATAGTTGCTGAATATTGGAAAAACACTGTCTTATACACCGATCCAGAGCATCTCAAACATGCTCAATGGACATGACATGTCCGGTGAGTCTGCTGGCCTTGCAAGAACTGTGACTGTACCAGACAAACCATTCGGAACCCACTCCATTGGGTCTTTCCTTGAATGCCAGACGACAATTGCAGGTGACTCCACTGACACAAGGACACAAGGGTTTGCTTTGGTGGAGAAGGTGCAACAGTCTGGGCAGGCATTAGTCAGCTCAAAACAGATTTGGTTGTTTTAAATGGCTCAGTCACTGCATGTTCTTACCTCAGAGACCTCATTGAACCCATCGTCATTCCCCAATTCTGCCAGCACACCCCCAACTTTCTGTTCATGGGTGATAATGCTCCACCACATTGTGGCAGAATTGTCACAGCTCGACTTCAGTAAGTTGGAGTATGGTATGGCCATCAATGTCCCTTGACCTGAAGACCAGTTGAAGCAGAGACTGAATGATCGTACCAAACCCCCACGTGACTGCGTGTAGCACTTGTGGAAGAGTGGAGCGCATTGCCTCAGAACAACATCATGAAGCTAGTGAGGAGCATGAGACATTGCTGTCAAGCTGTTATTGCGTCAAATGATGGAAACACCCACTGACGTTGTCAATTTTTGTTATTTGAGGCTATCCCTGTTAGTGTCTAAATCTTTGGGGTAATAAGTATTAAACTAATATAAATGGTCTTTCTTTTCATACATTAATAGTAATATCAAAGGGAACTTTTACTTATTTCATAAAAATTCAGAGCAAATAGGAAAAGTACTCGTGTAAATAGTGGTTTCCTGGCAGCTATTTGACCATGAAGGCCTTATTCACGCAGTCTTCTCTTAACAGTTGTTCTAGAGATGGGTCTGCTGCTAGAACTCTGTGTGGCATTTATCTGGTCTCTGATCTCAGCTGTTGATGACCTGCGATTTCTGAGGCTGGTGACTCTGATGAACTTGTCTTCAGAAGCAGAGTTTACTCTTGGTCTTCCTTTCCTGGGTCGGTCCTCATGTGTGCCAGTTTCATTGTAGGGCTTGATGGTTTTTGCGACTCCACTTGGGGACTCAGTTTTTGCAATTTCCCGGACTGACTGACCTTCATTTCTTAAAGTAATGATGGCCATTTGTTTTTCTTTAGTTAGCTGATTGGTCCTTGGCATAATATGAATTTTAACAGTTGTCAAATAGGACTGTCTGCTTTGTAGTAACCTGACCTCTGCACAACACAACTGACGGTCCCAACCCCATTAATAAAACAAGAAATCCCACTAATTAACCCTGATAAGGCACCTGTGAAGTGAAAAACATTTCAGGTGACTACCTCTTGAAGCTCATCAAGAGAATGCCAAGAGTGTGCAAAGCAGTGATCAGAGAAAAGGGTGGCTATTTTGAAGAAACTAGAATATAAAACATGTTTTCAGTTATTTCACCTTATTACTGTGTGTTTCTCAGAGGACTTATGGGACTGTCTGGAGCAAGCTAGTGGGAAACCTATTGCTGCAGTGATGAATTCATGGACCAAACAGATGGGATTCCCCATTATTGTAGTGGACCAAGAGCAGGTACAAGGACCTCCAGTGTGGGAGCTTAACTAAAAAAAATGTGAACTAACTGGTGCTTTATCTGTGGGGCTCATCTAAGAACTATTATTGTTTTTATCCATGTAGTCTGTAGTGGTAGCCTGTTACAGCAGCTCTGCTCTTTTATGAGTGTCTTTGCAAAGAGTTTGTCCAGAAATCTCTTTTATATATTAAAAAAAAAAAACCTGGAAACTACTGCCATGCTAAATGTTTTTACCGTAACTATGGCCTGTTAACATTCTTAACTGTAATCTGGCACACGCCTTACACTAAGATAGTCTTCTTGTCTGCCCCATACTTTACATGACTCCTCCATATTGTTCTGAAGACATAGGAAAATTTACAGTGTATTTAAAGGAATGTTTTTTACAAACAACAAAGTGGCATAGGATACTGTTTTTATTAATGACCTCAAGAACACCTAAACTAAAGGTTTGTCAATTTGTCATTATATTGTAGCTGTATGAAAAAAATATCAAACGTAGCAAAAAATAATTTTGCAGGAGAAAGCAAAAACATTCATCAAACAAAGTGTGTGTGTGTGGTTTTTATTTACTTATTTATTTGTATATTTTATTTATTTTAAAGCAAGGGGATGATCGGATGCTGAAGATCTCTCAGAGGAAGTTCTGTGCTAGCGGACCACACAATGGTAAGAACACTTGAATGTGGCCAAATTCTCTTATGTTACACATCTTAAAGTAGCATGTGAATCCTTTTGGTGTGTGACTATGTATCAGTAACTTGAGCATTGTTATGGTATTTCTGGAATTGATGCAAAATGACCAGCACACTATCCTAAACTGCATTTTATAATCTATGTTCCTCCTAAATCATATGCTTTTGGCAAAGTGCTTTACAGAAAGTAGGAAGATTGCACGGAAATACCAGATGTATTTAGACTTGAACATGTAGTGGTGTAGTCCTGGGTAATAGTCCTGTTAAAAGGAGTGTTAAAAAGTGTTAAGTTTACTGCGGTCGCATCAAGGCATATTATGTGCTGGCCCTGCACCTCTAATGTTTTCATCATAATTAACCTAAATTCTGAATAAAACATTTTCTCACACAAGTAATTTTGATATTCTCTTGTTCTCAGTTGTCATAGACAAGTGTTTTTATTCATGTCATTGTTAGGTTGCAGATTATCCTGACATGTTTTCATTGCCTGGTCTACAACTGGCAAAGTCTGTAAAACAAAAAAACAAACTTTATTGTAGCTGGCTTTAGTTGACCTAAATCTCATTATTAGATCTTAGCTTTTCTCAGTGTAAGCCTTATTTACGAAGCTGATGTAAGACTTGATAAGTCTTCCCTCTGGAGATCTTCTTTTCTGAAAAGTTTATTTCCAACCTGAATATAATATGCCCCCTTACATAAGTCATAGGCTAACTACAGACTTTGAAAGACTTCATTAGCTGAAACAAGAGTAGCAAATTGTGGTTGAGCTAGACTCAGCAGGATGGTAGATCTGCAGGATGAGGCTTGTTGACCATTGATGTATCTATGCATTAAATAAAAAAATACACTGTTCATGCTTTGTGACAAATTAAGCAAATGAACAGTAAGCACCCACAACTGAGTCTGGCTGCGTGTGTTTGTGTGTGCGTGCACATGTTAGGGGAGGATTGTCCTAGCTGGATGGTCCCCATTAGCATCTGCACCAGTGATGACCCCAGCTGCTCAAAAATTCAAGTTCTATTAGACCAGCCTGAAAGCACCATCACCATTCCCAGCCTTGGACCAGATAAGTGGGTCAAGGTTAGCGGTTTCTATTTTACTCTTTTGTTATATGTTTATGTTAAAGTGGCAGCTTATTGGTTTTGCCCATTTATTAAAAATCATTTTACCTCTCATTTTAGATAAATCCAGGTACAGTGGGTTTTTATAGGATCCAGTACAGCTCTGCGATGTTGGAGAGTCTGTTGCCAGGCATTAGAGATCTCACTTTGCTCCCTGTGGACCGCCTGGGCCTTCAGAACGACCTTTTCTCCCTGGTGAGACAAACATGCTTTACTTTATTACAAATTACCATAACATACGTTTGTTAAACTCTTTCTTTTTCTGGCACTCATCTGTCTCTTTTGTGTGCATATTAATATATCCACTGAAAATCTTAAGAATTTTCATAAAATGCATGTCCTATTGTTCCATTTTTTTGTAAAATAAGAGATAAGATACTATAAGCCTTTATTGTCCCACAGGTGGGAAATTTGCTTTGTACGGCAGCAGGGAAGGTAACGGAGTGAAGAAAAGAAAACATAGTTATTATTATGAATTAAACCGATGTAATATACAGCAGAATTTAATATAAATCAGTGTTTATGTTGTGACTCTTGTATTTTTTCTATACAGCATTTAAAACTTGTCTTATAATCCATCATGTGCATAAGGTGTATGTAGTGTAAAGAAGTTGCAAGATTTCCAAAGCACTGTGATGACCTCCATTGGATTCTGAACAACATCTTTCTCTTTTCCTCTGACAGTCTCGTGCTGGCATGATTAGCACAGTTGAGGTTTTGAAGGTGATGGAAGCATTTGTGAATGAGCCGAACTACACTGTGTGGAGTGACCTGAGCTGTAATCTGGGTGTGCTGTCCTGTCTGCTCTCCTACACTGACTTCCATGAAGAGATCCAGGAGTTCATTCGAGACCTCTTCACACCTATTGGCCTCAAGTTGGGCTGGGACAGCAAGCCCGGGGAAGGTGATTGACTGTGAAGAAGGGGATTGGGATGAGTTTATCAATTAGTGTAAAGTTTACTGCAAATTCTTTCTTGGCAATTAGTGTGGCTGGGTCCTTACACTGCTTCCTTTGTCCAAGTAGGTTAATGATAAATGTGACAGTTTGGGCATCACTTATCAAATGCTGTGTTTAATTGATTTTCTAAGTTAACAAGTTATATACAATATATATAAGTTCTATTCAGGTCCTGGAGGGCTTGGTATTCAGCACAGTTTCCCTCCTCAAATACACTAATTAAACCTGGCAATTAACAGGTGATTTGAACAAGGTATGTCAAATCATTAAACTGTGCAGGACACTGGCCCTCTAGGACTGGAGCCATGGGCTCATATAAGAGGCTGACGGAGGTAAAACTAAAGATTTACTCTTTAAAAGCAAGCTAATACAAAAAGTGAAGAAGGAGAGTTGGATATTACAGCATGAAACTGTTCTAAAACATACATGAAAATGTGCATTGAATTACTTCCCATAACAATTTTGAAACTTTGAAATTTGAATGTTTCTCAATATCTCTGATTAGATATTAAACATGTGCAAAAAATTTGGGTGGGGAAATCCTAAATCAGACAAAAAAATTGCTAGCAGGCCTAGAGGCTGGTATTTCAGCAAGAAAGATATTTGATATTTTGTGTCCGCATGTATGCGTGTCTGTGTGCGTGGCATTCAGCAAATAATCTATTTTCAGTTAAACAAAGTTATAAAAAATAAAGATTGTCAAACTTTAACATAACTGTATTAGATTGGACATCTTCCTGCTGTATTGTTAATTACCCTTTGTATCCTTAAGTTACTTACTTCTCATTCTTTCTATGGTTGTTTCTGTGCATGTGCCTTCCTATAATGGTGTCTTGAGCAGGGCACTTGGATGCTCTGTTGCGAGGACTGGTTTTGGGGAAGCTGGGAAAGGCAGGACATAAGGCCACGCTGGACGAGGCTCGGAGGAGATTTAAAGAGCATGTGGAAGGCAAGCAGATCCTCTCTGCAGACCTCAGGAGTCCAGTAAGACCTGCCCAGCCAAACGCATTCAGACCCTGTTCTTCTAGACTACAGAATTTTTTTAAGCTTTGTCAAACAAATTGAACAACCTCATCCAGCTTCATTTATCTATAGTTGTCCCCTCTCTCCGATTTCGCAACAGCTGAAGAACTTAAGAACTCTCTAATCCGGCACATTATATGAGAATTTCTACTTGAAAGAGATGCATTGTACAGGTGTTTTTCTGTATTATCCCAGGTTTACCTAACTGTTCTGAAGCATGGGGACAGCTCAACTCTCGACACAATGCTAAAGGTAAGGGAATGTATAATATAGGAACTTTGTCACATGTAAGTTACAGACTCTAAACTACTCCGCTGTGGAGTAATCTCCAGTGCAAATCAAAAGTAAGAGGTCCTTATAAAATCTGAGTTCAACTTTTTATACACATTATGTAATAATTATGCATTTTGCTTTTCCCTCCCTGTAGCTACATAAGCAAGCAGATATGCAGGAAGAAAAGAATCGCATAGAAAGGGTTCTAGGAGCAATCTCAGCCCCAGAGCTCATCCAGAGAGTGTTAAACTTTGCCCTTTCGGTATGTATGTGCAAAACACACAGACAATGTACAGACCATGTCAAAACAAAGAAACATTGTGTGAAACATTGTGTGCTTGTGCAGTTTTATGGGCATTAAACAGTGAGCGAAAGAAATATTAAAATTACCACTAGAAACCAGGCTCTTTTAAATGGGGCATTTCAAAATAATGAATTTAAAAAGTGACCGATCCAAGGAAAATGTCTCTTTTTTACTAATATTTTGTGAGTTAAAATAATACGGTTGTCTTGGATGACCCTAAATGTAAGTGGGTTTTTACATATTTTTTACATATATTTTTACATACATATTTTTTTAGTTTTTTTTAATTAATCTTTCCAGTTCTACTATTTATCTAGTTAGCCAGTTGTAATTTCAATATACATAAAGCTGGTGCAGGTAGATGTAGTATATGCTAATAGTATATCTAATTCAAAATTGTATGTTCTATATTAAACTAAATTGCTTGAACCAAATACCTTACACTTCTGTACAGTTGCATTCATGTCTTAAAATTTGTTAAAATATCAATTTTAAATCTGTAGTATTTTGGACGATTTAAAAAAAATTAAAATATTAGTTCATACTTTTTCATTAGTGTTTTTTTTAAGATGAGCCAAGAGGAAGTGACAGAGATGGACTTCTGAGTATTGCTCAAGCCTGACTAAGCCCATTATACCATTGTGAAATGTACAGTACAACCGGTCACAGTATTAATCCTGGTTAAGCCTTATGAGTTCTATTTTCTATGATATATACTGGTTTGTAACATTTGTTAAGAAGAGTTTGTAATCAAAAAAGAAAGTCTTGTATATTTAAGAGTTATTTAGACTCTCTTTTATTTATTTTTATTTTCAGACCACTAATATTAGAATCAATACAAATGCAGTTTGCAGACAAACACTACATGTTTGTCAATGTTTTTGGTTACCATTTTCAGAATTATTTATAGTAACCATATACCATATAGTAACCAATACCTGGTGTGGGCTCAATCAGTCGTTAAATAAATTGCTGCTGCTAAGAGCTTTTCAGACATCCATGTGATGGCTAGAGACATTGAGTTGGATTTATTTAAAACAAAAACATTACTGTTTTTTTTGTTTGGTTGTATTTATTCAAATGGTAATTTGTGTTTTTGGAGGCAGAAAGACACTCCCTGCTGAGATAAATGTGAACCAACAATTTCCACAATTGCCTAAGACCTTTGCACAATACTGTATATACAGGTACACATCTAAAAAAAAAGTATAATAATGTGAAAGTTTATATTTCTTGACATTCCTTTCAGAAAGTGAAATATTATATAGATCCATTAAACAGAGTGAACTATGTAAAGCTGGCATTTTGCCTTTTAATGTAGTTTCATGTAAAATGTGCTTTTCAGAAGTGATTGCTTTTATTTGTCACAATGTAAATGTTAGCTGGTGTTTTCAATTTCCGTAACAATATGTAACATGACAAATTGAGATGCTTTGATCTTTCAGCAACGATGGACTAGATTTAAAGGACAAATGTTTGATCATGTTTTAATCAAACAACTTGATTTAACACTGGTCTTGTACATCTGGATAATATACTAGTTAAGACTCAGTGTTGTAGATGGTGTCATCTGGCTTCTTATTTGACTTGTGGTGTAGTGAATGTCAAACTTTTGGGCTGTATTTTAATTCTAACTCCGTGTTTTTCTCTGTAGGATGATGTGCGTCCCCAAGACACCGTGTCCGTGATTGGGGGTGTAGCAGGTAGCAGCAAGCAAGGCCGTAAAGCAGCTTGGAAATTTGTAAAAGACAACTGGGAAGAGCTTCATAACCGTTATCAGGGTGGATTCCTCATATCACGACTCATCAAGGTGAGATGATCCAAACATTTAACACTGTAAGGCAAACTATTTGTGCAAGTTTGTTGCATTGGTTGCTTTAAAGAGTCACTGTATGAATGGAAAATGCTTGAATCACTTAGCTGTGAAGTCTTCCTACACCTTCATTTGAGTACATTGAATAAAGGTTTTAAACATCTGGTTTGATGTGTTATCATATCACCTAGCCAAATGAGCCTTTATTATAAAAACACACTTTCATGCTGAAGCAACAGATTTCAACCAAAAATGAGAGGATAGGTGAAACCTATGCAGCTGCTTGATCAAGCTTATTCATTCAAATATCATTTTGTAATAATCCCTTTTGCAGAAATGTGTTTTTTACACTTGCATGATCACTGTCTGCACTTCTGTAATTGTAGAACCTAAATGTAAAATCTAAATACTTAGAATGGTTAAGATTGGTTTATGGATTATATGACTCTCAAGGACCAGTTACCCCAGAGTTAATACACATTTGTATAATTCTAAAATGAGAATTTTTCTTTTTTGTATGTCTCTGCTTCAGCTCACTGTTGATGGGTTTGCAATTGACAAAATGGCAGTAGAGGTGAAGGTAAGCCACAAATGAAATATATATTCAAAGGAGTTTGGTGGTGAATGTAATGTATGGATGTGAATGATGCTGATTTGCAGGTTCTTAAACTGGCTGTATACCTTAGACATAATTAAATGAAATCAAAATACTACCAAAAACATTGTTGTAAGTAGTGTATTTTGTATTTTTTGCCAGTCCAATTCAGATTTCTTTGCAGCCGTATGTGTTTTTGGATGATAATTTTTTGCCTTCTAACGTTTAATTGACATTTCAGTAAATTAGAAAAAATAAAAATCACTTCCCTTGCTGAAATAACTTCAGTCAAATGAAGTGCTTATTAAAAATTATTGTGTATCCTTCTGACTTTAGAAGCATGGTGACACATTGCAACCATGTGACACATGGAATAGTCAATCATTGTGAGGTTTCAAAACAAACAGTGATTAGGAGTTCTGTTAGCCATCTGTGTGTACAACACTGCACACTAATTGAAACTATTCTACCAGCTTTCACAGCAGTTAATATCTAGTGTTGTTTTTTGTGGTAGATTATCCTGTAGCATTAACTCCTACTTCCTTGTGTTTGATATCAGAGTTTTTTTGAGAGTCACCATGCGCCCGCAGCTGAGCGTACAGTTCAGCAGTGTTGCGAGAACATTCTCCTGAATGCAGCGTGGCTCAAACGAGATGCCGAAGACCTCCACCAGTACTTACTGCAGCGCAAGGTGCCCCCAGTCTGACCCGTAACCTCTGACCCTGGCTTCTCCTGACCTGCTCACTTACTCACTCAGATTTTCCAGCAATTCATCGCTGCCTCCGCCCCTCCGCCGTCCAGAGAGCGAGCACATACAGAAACCAAACAGGCTTTGTTTTTCTATATTCAACGACAATAACGCAAAGATCGCAGCACTGCAGCTTCATCTTGAGAATTACCCAAGAATATAAATCAAGACAGAAGAACCAAAACTGTCAGAATTGTTGTGAGGAAAGCCGTAACCTGTTCTGCCTGCTGGAGTTGATGCACGTGCAAAGATGTGAATGGAAATGGCCAAAATGCCAGATGTTGGGTTTTGTTTGTTTTGTTTGTTTTTTTGTTCCCCCCCCCCCCTCTCCTTTTTGTTTAAAGATGGAACGCATGCATATGCTTTTAAAGTTAGCACTCATTCAATACAGTACTCTGCCAGATATTTCCGTACGCACATTAATACAGTAGTATGAAAACTGTGAACTGATTTATTTTTATTTTTTCCCCTCTTCATCTATTTCTTTAAGAGGCATGCTTGCAATGTTTAATATCAATGATTAAGTTTATTTGGATTTTTGTTTTCATGTATGTTTTCTGTGCAAACAGTAATCTACTTTTTCTGCCGTGTCATCTGTGATGAAGGCTATAGCTAGTTTGTGTCAACTTGAAACATGGCTTGGCAGAATGGGGTTAAAGGTAGTGTGAATGTAGATTGGACTTTTAATGGCAATGGCACTGACCCCCAACGCTAAAACGGTTTTAAGAGACCGAACAGCGTACGCATGGTACTGTATGTATATTGTATAATGCAAATATTCTTGCTAAGACCCTCAGCTAATTTGAATATCGTCATACTCCCTTGTATGAAAGCACCCCCCCCCCTTTCACAGCACACTCCCAATGGCTGGTCCCTCTCAAGCAACTATAGGATAAACAGGGAGGATAAACAATTATTTACAACACCCCTGAATCTGTCACGTAAATCTTGAGTTGTAAAAACAAAATGCATTTTATAAAGTGTAAATTCAGCAATTATTTTAATGTTGTGAAAATCACACCAGAAGTAGAATAATCAGAATGGGAATGGAATATATAAACCCAATTTAATTCAAGTCAAGCCTCTCTTTAAACTTTGCTATTGATTTACTGTTCTTGTGCTCTGAGGCCTTAAATTGGTAAAACTGGTTGGCAATAATGATTATTCAGACCAGAGTGGTAAATGTACTTAAACAATCAGATGTTACAGATAAACATAGGCTTGCTGAGCGAGTATATCTCTTAAGAATATATCTGAAGTGACTCGTAACTTTGCAGGAGATCAAGCTGTTCAGCTCTTTCCCTGAAACATTTGTTGTGCTTTTGTTTAAGGATACAATTGGTGTTCATTAAAGATGAAAAGAAATGAAAAGAAAAATCTACTCTGACAGTAGTAAAACGATTTCATGTGTGATGTGAATTTGCATGATTTTTCAATTTTAAAATAATGCTACTATTGAAGTGATAGTGTTGGTCTATATTATTAAGTTGCTTATGCAAAAACTAATTATTAAATTCCAAAGCAAATTGTAAATAAAAGTCAACACACAACTTTAGTCATCATTCTATATACAAGTAGTGTTCGTGTTCCCATATCTTCCCAGCGGTAGTCTTCAAAAAATAGTTATATTTACTACTATTCACCACATAGATTTATTAATCAGTTATGTGTTCATCAAGTATTTCAAAAGTAATACAAAAGTATTTTTGGTTTTCCTTAAAGGTTAAACTTTTTTATAGCCACAAGACTTGGAGCAGGGGTGTGGAACTCCGGTTTGCTGATTTCCCTGCTCAGACACACCTGGTTCAAATCACCTGTTAATTGTCAGGCTGAGTGAGTGTGTTTGAGGAGGGAAACTAACAAACTGCTGGATACCAGCCTCCAGGACCTGAGTTTGACACCGCTGACTATGTTAAACTGCTTCAGTGTGGTGATGAGTAAGCAAGCACTTGAGTCTGCGTGACTGGGTGTAGGGTAAACACTTATCATTATCTGATTGATTTGATCTCTGGCCAAACTAGTTCTTTTTTGTTTTGTTTTTTTTGAGCAATTACCACTGCACATGTTTACATTTTGAGAAATTACTATTATGATAATCATTGCAGTGCAGTTTTTTGAAAGTCGTGCAACTGGGAATGTAGGGTCCTCGTGCTGCCATATAGAACTGCTAAAACTGGCTGGACTTGTAAAAGCTGACCTGGTAAGCAACTGTCAACAGTGTTGTCTTCTCACTTTGCCCTTTAGCGCGTGTGCACACACCTCTTTTAACAGACCTTTCTCTTACACAGCAACAATAAATGAACACAAACATTCACTATCATTGAGATAATTTAACAATTCTTTATCAAGTGAATTGAAAAGTGATAGTAATTGATAACGGGAAGCGTAATATACAGATGACTGTACATTACAATATACAGACTTTTTCACAGACTTGAGTAAATAAAAGCTTTCTTTTAAAACTGACTTTTATCTTTGATTAATCGGGAGGCTGAATAGAGACATCAGTTATCTGTCATCTCTTCTGTATTCCATGGTGTCGTAGTACAAGAATTCATTCTAACGGTAGTGAAAATAACAGCAAAGCAGATATTTAAAGTGCTCAGATTTCTGATGATACCTCTGGAAAGTTCTAGGACAGTTCTGACCCAAAAAAAATGATTTGAGAGTTTTAAAAATCTGTGTCCTATTTATTAAGCGAGCCAGCCCCTCATGGCACAACTGTACCAGTTTACCCTGTTTGTGTAATGCAAGTAACTGGCATTTAATATCAGATTAAGCCTAACTGAATACTAGTGTTTCTCAAGCCATCAAATTCAGCATTCGTTCTCTCACTATGTGGTGTGAATGGGGTTGCAGCAAATAGTGGAACACTAAGGTGTCCCAGAGGACTCTGGTTTGAATCACCCTAGACAATATACCAGATAGACGAAATAAAAAAAAATACTTTTCAAAGTAGAGGTGTAAATATTTTAAAAGATTAATTTGGCATATTTTATCCATAACCAGAGTTATTAGATATTGTGGAAACTAAACTAAACTACTGACCTCTACAACTGATTTGTCTTCTTAACAAAAATGAAGTGTGGCTACAACATACACAGGCATGAGAGTGGAATTTTAATGCATGATCGTGAAGCCTTCTCTTAAGGTGTGACCTTGAATGAACAGTTTTGTACCGGAGGCTTACTAAATTCTGACCATTAACTTATTTTCTCATTTCTGTGACTGAGTAAATCATGACTGACTTTACTGTGACAACTTAACTGGTTCTTAAGCCTACTACTGTAAGTCTACTACAACTTTCTCCTACACCTTACTAAGTTGTGGCCTCACATTAAGTTATTTTTATAATGAAGCAATGACACTAGTTGGGAATATATCCTAAGCGTACCTTTTTAAATTGCTACAGCTAATGAGATTTATACTGTAAATATGTGCTCTAGCAAACTTTAATGCTTTTGCAGTGGTCCGCAGCCTACCAAATACTACTAGGACTTTTACAACGTCAGAAGTCACAATTTGGTGTATTAATTCCTCACATTTTTAAACAGTTTTTTATGATTGACTGCCTATTATGCCTGAGCAGCTGACTGTTCCATTACTTTTTGTCTTTGATACTCTAAAATAGAAGAACTTATACAAGACTGATTATATGTTATAAAAATGTATATTTAGCTTCATGTGTATAATATTGTATTATAATAAATGAATGAAAACAGTATATAACTAATTATAGTTATAGTATATAACTCATTTAAAGAGCGTTACCATATAATAATACTGCTTACTACTCTAAAATATTAATTACTGTACTGTGCCAGCTAATCAATTAACACAAAGAATCAAGGTTAGATTTTAAGAGTACAAAGTGCAATCATCTTCCACACACATACCCGACATCTACACAGTAATTCCACATCAGTATTCCATATTCACACAATCCCACCTTTGAGTCTGTCAGGTGCCTCTCCTAGGCCCCACTGTATCAGTTCCAATTTAGGACCTTGGATAATGTTGAACGCAAGTAAAGTATATAGAGAAGAAACATACCTGAACATTACTTCATTGTCTAGCAGGTTACCCCATCCTTTACATAAAGATGTTGCTCTTGTTATACTTCTGTCTGAATCAATAGTTTTCCCTTCAAAGTGATCAAGCCTGTACATTATTATTTATAATATCAAGTTGTTTGACAGCACAAGGTCCTTGACTTACGTCGTACTCGACTCGAAATTAATGGTATGTCACTGGCTTTTAATGCCTGTATTTACGGTCATATACGGTAGCAGATTGCAGCTGAACGCCTACTAAATGCTTTCTGGTAATACGCGTACAATGAGTGAGCCTGCTGTGTTGAATAAGAGTTCATGTGGATTGGTGCATGAGATGGGGGGTTAATTGTGCACTGTGTTAAGGCACGGTCAGTGTGGTCTTGCCACAAGTCACCTCTCCAATGCGTTTACTGCTGTGGTGTATGTTGAAGCCATTAAAAAGTGCATTTCTGAGATATGAGAATATTCATGCATGTTTCTGGATGTTAATAAAGCACAGAGAGTTACATCACACTTCAGAGGAACTGAACCCTGAGGTAACTTGATGACCCCCTGTACTTTTAAAATTGTAATTTGTTTTCTGATAATCAAATTTTAATGTATTTCAATAGCTAGCCATCACATCATGTTTACACTTTCTATATATGTTATAAAATAATTATTTCCTTTTATATAATCTGCATCTGCTGTTCCATAATGTAACATGAGATGGTGAAATTTTGTTTGTTTAATAGTTTGCAGTATTCAAGAAATTTCAAATTTCAAAAAATTAGAAATTTCAGTAATGGGAACATACATCCTAGGCCCTTAAATTTCTTATATTAATACAATCAGAATGTTTGTTCACCATAAATCTTTGATAGTACCATTCATTGTGGTAAAGTTTACATTCAGTCCTGGCTTCAGACCAAATTAGGCAGACGGCATTAATATTATGGCTGATCGGTGCATATGTATCTACAGAGCGCTCCTTTCCGCTTGGTGGCGCTGTTGTTATTTCCGCGCATTTACTAACAACTTCACAGAAGAAGTCAGAGTCGAATATGGCGGCTTCCATTTGTAGGACGGTAAAATGCCTCGATCAGATGACATGTTACAATTTAAAGGTATGGAATTATTCGAAGATTATATGAAGCATATTAGTATATTATCTTTAATATTCATAGGCCTCACTGTTTAACTGATACAGGGTATAGGCAGAGATGCCATATTCTGCTCAGCATGCTTTAAAGTAATGAAGCTGGTGGTGGACTGCAAGACAGACAGATGATTCATTAGTGCTGTTTTGTCCTGATAGAAAACATAACATAGTAATTAAGTTTACTTACTTACTTATCTGTAAGTCATTTATTTCCTTAAGCTAGAAAATAAGAAATAATGTATTTTTGCATGGTATTTCATCGTCATTGAAGCGTTCTGCTTTTCCAGAGTGTAATAAATGCATATCAAATATTGGTTCAAATATCTGTCAAAGCTGGACATAATGATAACTCTTTTTCAGCAAATATCTGCTAATACCATAATAAGTTCATTAAATATAATTATTTATTTGACATAATTAAATAATTTAATTGTTAAAATGTCAAGTGTCCTTTATATTATGTAAACATTTCATAATAAATAGGCCAGTGGGAATATTATAAATATTATATAAATATTATACTATATTATTCTATATTTTCCTTATTCTGAAAGTTTCTATTTAGAAAGTATTTGGCCTGACAGCAATGATACATGTTCTGCATGTTTTTGGGCTCTCGCACTTTGTTTGTTAATTTGTCAATTACTTGACTAGTTGGACCAGGTTGAATCAGGGGGCATGGAAAACACTTAAAAGGGCAGAAGAATGGGCTCTTCTCGACCAGGGCTAAAAAGCACTGCAATATGATGCTCTGTCTGAAGAAACATTTAGTTCCAATTGTGCTATATAGACACTGTGAAACCACACCAAAGTATATGTTTCCAAGTGCCATATTTCAGTAAACTGTATTTCTGTCATGTATAAGTATACAGCACTTGTTGAATATTTCTTTTGTGTATTGTAATCTGTACAAACATTCCAGTTTTGACAAATTGGTGAACTTAAAAGTACTTGATGAACTTATGATCTGTACCTGTGGATCCAGTGTTTTGCACCCTTGTTGGATGTCCATTTATCTAAGCCTGTGGTGGTTCCTATCCGGACAAAGAAACGCTACTTCATTCCACCTGCCGTGGGCTTGAAAAACAGGAGTCATGCCGAACAGGAAGCCAAAGCACGGGCTGCAGGTGTGGTCATCCGGCAGGAGTATATGGAGAGAGCCATCAACATTTCATGCACAGGTACACCACCAAACACTGTCAATCACTTCAATGTGTCACCTAATCTGAGATTTGTCTCTGTGAAGCTAATGCTTTGGTTTTTGCTTGTTTCACTGAGCAGTTTTCTGACTTATTGTTCATGGCGACGTTTGATGTATCTTGCCGTGTTATTTCTTCTGCTTTATATAAATGATAGCTGGGATTGTTGATCCATACATCCCTCCTGAGGGTGATGCTCGCCTTTCTGCTCTGTCGAAAGAGGGTCTCAAACAGCGCACGGAGCAGCTGAAACAGAGTGCTGCCTCACAACTAGCGTAAGAGTGTTTCTGTTTCATGTGTATATTCAATGACTAAACAATAGTACTCTAATGGTTTTGAATAGTTTTTTGAAGGATGCCCCCAGCATGTGCAAAAACTGTGATTCACACCCTTTTAGACAGTCTTGATTGGATTCTCGCAAATGGAGCCAGAGGAGCCTGCTTTATCTGTATCATCTACTACTGTCAGGACATAATGACCGTTTTAGCATTTACAACTAAAGGTCATTTTTTATAAAAGTTACCTACTGTAGCTTTAAGTATATGTCCTTGTATCTACAACACACATTAATATGCCACTGCCATTTTGGCATGTCTGCAGTTACAGACAATAATGGTATCTACAGAGACACCTACAGGGTTGGTGTAAGTGTTAAAATGGCCATTGAGTGTAGGTGTACCAGATAAACTGGAGTGTAATCTGATAACCATTGCTATTAAGAAGAACTGGCTTTAAAGAGTATTGCATTGACATTTCTCAATGTTTTGTAGGGTTCGTAAAATAAAGGACCATGACCCAGAGTTTTCTACTAAGGAATTCGCCACACGAGCTCAGGAAATCTTCATAGAGGCCCATTTGTCTCTGACTCAGTAAGAAAGATGTTTTTGTTTCATTTAACTCCTATCAGTGACTTTTAAAACATAGCTGTCATGTTTTCTAATCTAATTCATGATTATGAATATAATAATTTGATGTGGAATATGATAACTGAGTCTTTTATTTTTAAGACCTGTGTAGACCATGAGATCAAGAAAATTGGAAATTAAATTTACTGATGTAGTCCAGATTAAAAGCAGTGAAATGCCAAAAGTAGCACTTAGTGAACAGTAGTCACTTGCATTGTAAATATTGTTTTTTCTCTTTTACATGAAGTGGGCTGCATAATATATTTAAAACAGCTATTTACCTTTGAATTTTAGTACTTCACTAATGGAGATACTAGAAACTAATTAGCTGAGTGATCTCAAACATGGATACATGTTTTTAAAAATGACAGTAGAAAGGATTGAAAAACAAAAGATTAAGATAGGCTCTATTGGTTTTGTTGTTGGTGTGGTGTTTTTATAAACATGACTTAGAGCGGGTTTGCTAGCCAACAAAAGTCATCTGACATATTCTATTGCTTTTTTCAAAGCCACATTTTTCTCTCACTTAAATTCCAGTTCTGATGGCGTTTAACCTGATTAAACTCAGTTAGTTACTAATCCAAGAATCCTTATGGTCAGATGTTTCATATACAGTACTTCAACAAAAATGACCTTTTTAAATTCATGAATTCTTTGCTACTTCTTCTCAAAGTGCATTTTTGCAATGTGTCCTTCAGGACTATTTGTTGAACAGTTTTTCTTGTAGTGCAGCTCCAATCTTGGTGCTCTGTGTTTAAAATTTCAATGTGCTGTTCTCTAACTTTCTAGGTTTAATAAAGAAAAGCTCCATTCCTTGGTCACGGAAAGGTGTTACCCAGTATGTAAATCACTTTCTGTAATTAAACTTGGGAAATATGAAAGCTAAAGAAATGTTTACAGAAGACAGTGATTAAATATTAATTGTATCACATGATAAAAATGATATATTTTCTTTTACACCAGGACACTGTTGGTCATTTTTCTGTGTTATAGGAGATGGTACGAGGGAACCGGTATAAAACTCTGCACTGGTGCTTCATTGAGTCACTGGAGCCACCACGAGTGGTTCATGCCCGATGCCCTGATATGGTCAGTAAGGGCAATATGTACGGTCAAGTGACAGTCCGTATGCACTCTAAACAGGTGAGTGAAGTAAAATACATATTATAATAATATACTATATGTATATAATGATGTTACATTCTATAGTGTAGTATAGAAAGGTGTAGCACATATTTTTCCTTGTTTTTTGGTGTCATTCAGACATTGGCAATCTATGACCGATTTGGCCGTTTGATGCTTGGAGATGAGGAGGAAGCCAGGGACGTCTTGGAGTACCTGGTGATGGAGAGGCACCTGGTCAACCCCTATGGTCGTTGGAGGCTTCATGGCAAGATTGTCCCAGCCTGGGCACCACCTAAAGGGCCTATCATTAAGGTTTGTGGGATTAGTGGTTAGACTAAGCTGTTAAAATTTAGCTTAATTGTAGCAAACGTACATTTACAGTCTGTGCATTTTTGAACGAGCTGCAATAAATTTGGCGTCTTATAGACCTGTTATTGCAAATTAATCATGTGAATTCGTGCCGACTGATTTCTTGAAATAACATGGTTATATAACATGATCCTTTTCATGTTTCTATAAGCATATTCTTTACTGTATTCTTTTTTTATTCCCTTCCCCAGACTATTATGATTCCAGGTCCCAAGCTCAAGCCTGAAGAGGAGTTTGAGAGTCTCAATTATGAAGTGCCCAAGCCAAAAGCAGTGCAGTGGTACAAGTAATCCAGAGGGTGGTGCATCCATTTTGTATTTATAGACCATGTATGGATTTTGAAATAAATGTTTTTGCTGATGATCAAACACTACGTATGTCCTTTATCATCACTCATGTAGTATTGTTTTTTCACTATGTATGGTAAGATTTTAGAACTTGAGTCGTACAGAAAACCTAACAAACGTGAATAAAAACAGATACTACTGGTCAAAGATTTTAGATCATTCCATTTTTCCAGTGTTTGCTGGTAATTTAAGCAGTTATGTTACAGTGAAGAACCTTAAATGGTAAAGTTAAAAAGTCACCAAAATAAATTACATTACAAATCTTATGAATTATTGTTTTTTTGTTGTTGTTGCATTTTCAAGAATGAATGATCCTACAGCTTTCCTTAAGTATAGGAAATAAATGAAGCGCTAAAATAATGCAAAGAATTCCTAGAGGTGCCATACATTTTGCAGCTTTACTTTTACCCCCTTTTGTTCAGTTCATCCAAAACCAGCTGCATGGAGCAGAAGTCTGTAAACTGCTGCTACATAATCAACAGTCAAGTTCTTCTAGCATTCTGGCTCATTATCTTACTGTCTGTCTTTGTTTCTGACCTTTTCCTCCACATTATAATCACCATATACATTACTACTTTCTGCACTACAGTATTGTGCTACTACTGCTTCAGAAGACAAAGGAACAATGTCTTCCAGCTCCACCTTTCATCACACAGAGGTTGGTAGGTCATCTGCAGAAGTTGGGGGAACCTGTGGGAATTGTTTACATTAACCTTCAAGGCTTAATTGACTTCCACTGCTGTAGGAAAGCTGTAAGTTAAGCAGGTTCTTAATGTTTAGGGAAAAGCCTGTTGTCTGTGAAATCTGCATAATATTTCAGAGTTTGGTAAACATTTATTGGATTTATTAATTGTAAAGACCTTTATACAATTTAAGGTAAATCACTGTAACAGAACTGCTTAACTACACTAACAATAAACACTAGAAAATTAGAATTTTCTGAAATTTCTGACCAGAAGTTATTGAGCAGTTCTTAATTATTACAAACAGATGTGTTTTGTATTATTAGTTAAGGCAAGAGCTGATTCAAAACCCTCTGGCCCTCCATTTCACTTACGGAGGACAAAAGACAAAGAATTTAATTAGTTTTTTATTTTATTGCGCATATTTATTTCAATGTGTGTGCATACTTAACAACAGTCTCTGAAGCTGGTCCTAATAGATTAGTACATCTACATCTCACGTATGAGAGCAGACTTTCTTTTACTAAAAATTAAACTATCGTTTTAAAACCTGCTATAGCTCAGCTTAGCATCACGAATATGATTTTTATTCCTGGGAACCCTGGATATAAATAATGACTCTTTGAGCACTGATTTTTAATGAAATGCTGAAAATGTAAGTAAATGACACAAAGGGTCTTTGAAAGTTTAAAATAGTTTGTTTATATTTACAGAGATTGTAAACAAAACAATTATGTTAATAAATGTATACTTACATATCAAATTTAATGTAAACAAAATGGCTTTACAAATTATTTATGAAAATTTGCAAATGGGCTTGAACATTGCTGAACACTGTTCTCCTGGCGTACATCACTACCACCTCAGTTGTTTGGTCAGTGTATGCATTGCATGTATTTCCAGAGTTGTTCATGTTGCAAGTGCATTCGGCATATGGAAATGGATGTAGAATTAATGTTCTCGTCTAAAGCATTTCCACTACATAAAAAAACATAATAAAAGCTCCTCTGATAAATATTTGCTCTTAGATTTTTGATCCTTTCATTGGAATCACTCTGTTTACATCAGTCTCTGTTGTGAAGGTGATGCTGAGATGGGACTGGCGATTAAAGAGACCGCACTGTCACAAATACACACAAAACAATACCAAGTTCAGAGGGATTGACAATATTTTAGGACCAAAGTGGGATATGCACTTAGGTGGGGAGACCAGTCCATCACAATGGTTTTCAGTCTTGACATATTGCATGATGAGCTGAAATTCAAGATGGACATTCACTATATTAAACTTTAACAGCAATTACAGTTTGCCAGTTGCCATACATGGACATTATATATTTACTGTGTTATATGATTAGTGGCCAAAATGTTTTGAATTTCATTTGTGTCTCTGAAGCTAGGAAAACAAAGCACAGTGTTGAGTAGCTCACAGCTTATAAGTCAGGTGGGAAAATAAAGGCCTCTGCAGCAGTTTCTGCATCACCTTCTTCCTCCTCTGGTATTGGTTCCTCCCATGTAAAAACATCTGAGTTGTTATCATGCTCTATAACAGATGGTTGTGATTCCCCCTCTATTTCCCATGGACACAGTGCATCACATCGAGTCAGTGGCCGATTAGCTCTTGCCCCTTGTGCAGTATATACACTAGTCTCTGCAGATAGTGGCACAACTGTTATTATCTCAGTGACACTTTGGTCAGTGCTGTCCTCTGCAGTTGCTGGTGTTTCAGAGACTGTTCCCCAGTTGCAAAAATCTGTACCAATGTTTTCTTGCTTTTTTGACATTTCTGAATCCTTTGTTACTTGAGGAGATACATCTGCTTGAGTGTTGTTTTGGCTTTGAGTTGGTTTCGGTGACTCTTCTGTTTTTGTGAATTCTTGGTTCTGAATTGGCTTTTCTGGTTCACTTGTTTCCCATGGACATACTTCAGCATGAAGACTTTCTTGTTTTTGGTAGGATTTCTCTGGCTGTTTTGTTTCTGACCCGCTAGTTTCCCATGGACAGATTTCTGGTTTGGTTTCAGGCCCACTGGTTTCCCATGGGCAGATTTCTGCAAAAACTTCTTGTTTTTTGACTGGCTCAGAAGATTCCCAAGGACAAACATCTGTATGTATGCTTTCTTGTTTTAGGATTGATTTCATTGGCTCCTGGGTTGTGGCACTGACATTTTTTTCTGAGCTCTCTGTCTCCTCTGCCTCCCAAGGACATACATTTGCTTTCTCAGTTTTAGAAACCTGTGAAGCTAATCCTACAGTTTCATGATTTGGATTAGAAGGTGGCCCCTCAGACTCTGTCACAATAGGCGCAGTTTCAGGGAAATCCCAAGGGCAAGTGAGCCTGTCAGCCGAACCTGTCAGCTGTCTTGTCATTGGCTTTGGTGTTTCTGTAGTTTTCTTGACAACTAATTCTTCTCTTTGTTGCACCTCAGTGTCTGTGTTTGATTTTTCTTGTGATTCCCATGGACAAACAGTAGAATGAACACTTTCTTGACCTCGGTCATCTCTGACTTCAGACTGAGAATTCTGACTGAAGTTCTGTGTGCCTGCTTCTGTCGTACTGCTGAGTTGTTTGGTTAATGGACATGTTGAAGTCGAGTCATTTTTCCTAATTGTTTCTAGACCTTTCCTTGTTGTGTCCTCTGATTCCCAAGGACACACACTATGAAAACTTTCTTCATGTTTATCTGTTTCACTTGTTTCCCATGGACAAATGTCATTTCGAATAGTGTCTTGTTGCATGGGACTTTTACCATTTGATGCTGTTGCTGTCTGTTGAGTACTTACATATATAACTCTTTCTGTTGGCTTCGATGGTTCAGAAGTTGATTTGGCAGAGTCATGTTGGACCTGAGAATTAAAAGTTTCTGGCACATCCCAAGGGCAAACTTCAGCCCTACTGCTCCGACGTTGTTCTGGTCCTTGTTTTGGTCCTTGAGTATTACTGCATGCCATATCTGGAGCTTCCCATGGACATATATTTAATAGGTCTTTTTTCTCTGTTGTCTGTTGTGTTTGTTTGCTGTCTACTTCCCAAGGACAAACATCAGCTCGTGTATCTTTAGCTTGATCAGGTTCCTCCACTTCCCAGGGGCAAACATCAGCAACACTGCTTTGTTGATACACCGGCTGGTTTGATACATCCCATGGACACACTTCTGCCTTTGGAACAGTTAGTGAAGGTCTCTTCTGGTGCAACGAGGATTTGTTACTGTCAATGCTGGGGGTCAGGGACAGTCTCTTCTTACTGCTCTGCTTTTGTATTATATTTTCATATGGATTTTGTTTTTTCACCTCCATTACTATTTCCTCTGACTCCCATGGGCAGATATGAGTTGGAGCACTGGTTTTGGGGCTCCTATCTGAGGAATCATATGATGATAATCTTACTGCTTCCTGTTTCACAAGACAAGGTTTTGTATCGATGGTGGTCATGGCTCGTCGTGGTGTTTGTGGCGTTTTCCTTCCTGAACCTGCAGTACTGCCTGGAGTCAGTTTCATCGATGTAGCTCGGATCTGGTGCGATGCATCCTCCTTACTGCTCATCTCATTTTTACTTCTATCTTTGCCACTCCCTTTTCCAGGCACAAAGCCCCTGGCTAAGAGAAGGCTTTGAGTAGCTGAGCGGAAAGAGAAGCCACGTAGATCCTTTGGCTTGGCATGGCCATGTGGTGATCCTGGAGCACTGGAGGAGATTGGAGGTTTTGGCCTTGGAGAGTCAACATCTGAGTCCACAACATGCACTGCCTCTGCCACAGGGGGAGGAGGGGGAGGCAAAGCTTCCCAGGGACAGACATACAGTCGTGTGGGTGATGATGTAGTCTCAGGTGCTGGTGGTTGATCCTGAGAGAGGGAATAGGTGACATGTTTTTGGTTTGACAGGTTTTTGCCTGCAGGCTGCTCCTCTTCAACCTCCCAAGGACAGACCTCAGCTTTGTCAAATGACAGGCAAAGCAAGGCATTTGAAGTTTGCTCCTTTATAGAGCCCTGTGGTCGCTGAACCTTAGCTTCTGGGCTTGTTTTGGCAGCAAGTGATGCATCTTCCATGCTTCTAGTAGGACTAAGAGGAAAGTGATCTCTGTGCTTTTCTGTAAAGCTAAGAGACTTCTGGAACCGGGTTGAGACAGGTTGCAAAAGGTTATTATCTACTGCAAGATTGTGGGCACTGGCTGACTTACAAATAAGTAGTGCAGTGTCTATGGACTCTGCTTCAGAGACATGAGAGAACCTTTTATCCATTGAGTTTCTCATTGAGGATTTTCGAGAGCTATCCTTCTCTGGCACATATTCATATGCACTAAGGGACTTCCGCATCTTTGGAGATGGCAGCTTTACCATTTCGTTCTTCATACTTGCACTGTCGGGAGTTGCCATGTAAGATCCAGACCTCTTTCGAGCTCCTCCAAGCCCTGCAAAGTCCTTGTCCTCTCGACTACACTGCCGACTCAGGCTCTCTGGGATCTCAGCTATGCGCTTAATAAGAGATCGGCCAAGCGTCAGTCGAGAGCTGCGCTTCTTTTGCAGGTGTGGGTTGTTGTTTGCCATCTTTTTGGTCTTGTGGACTTCCAACTGTGCATAAAGCTTCTTCAACTCATCCTAGTGCCAAAGTAAATGGTGCAGAGAGAGGGGATTCAAATAAGAATGATGTTGAGGGAACATTGGAATGGTGTTCATGATAATTGTAGTCAAAAGAACGCAACACTCATTCAGGGAGAAACTGGGTGAGGAAAAAACTGGGGGAATGAGGGAAAAGGTCATACGATGTCTACTGTAAAAGTAAGCTGAATTGTCCTTACAGACAATTAGCATATTTTTTTATCATCTTTTTATAATGAATCTTATTTCTATAGTTACAATTAATAACATGTTAGTATATGATTTAATTACGAGAGGTTTAGAGTTTATGGTTATTTGAGTTTATTGTTTAATTGTCACTGTATAATAATGTCTACATTTTTGCCAAACAATTATATATTGCCTGTGGCATCTTAATGTTAGTGCTATACTTCATGTTATTTGTTAAACCTCTCTACTAATATCTACAGGTATCATTTAGAATGCTTTCTCTTGGCATATATGCAGACATTACTATACATTAAGCATTAGTGAGGTTGTTGTGGGTTGCTAGTAAGACTGCATGGGGATTAAGAAGTTTACCCGGATGTCATCAGGGTCCAGACTGTGGTCACTCCAGCAGGCAGATGTAAAGCTGCTATTTAGGTATGAGCATGAACGACGTAGATCCACCTCATCCTCATACACCTCTGCTGCAATCTCTTCTTTCACAGGACGAGACATGTACAGGAACTATAGCAAAAATAAGCACATTTTGATATTTATGTGAACCATTCTAATCTTTCGGTACAAATTGTTTATAATTATAAAAATGTTGTACCTTAGGAATGAACAGCAGACCAAGTGTTACTGTGATTGTTACGTGAGTATGAGTGAAGAATAACAAGAGCATCCAATCAGGATGAAGAGATGGTCTTGCAAATCTAAGAGTACCAGAAACAAGCAAATCAATGCATCATATTAACTTACTCTTTTTGCTGAACATGTGGGCATGACCTTGATTGCTCACCTCAGAAGATGAAACATGGCAGAAAGGAGGAGCTCATTGTGAATGGCAATGCCCATATAGCGAGGCTCATGGAAGGCAGAGGGCACTGCCTTCACTGCATTGCAGAGGAAGCTTCCCCAGCACAAGAACAGCAACTCCGCTGAGACAGAGAAATGAGCAAAAGACAATTTGTCATGTAGTTTAGGTAGCCATTATTAGATCTGCTGTTATGCTAGTTGGATGCCATGGATTGCTAGTTTGCTACTCATATCTAATAATTTCAAATAACGGTTTTGAGAAAAGCTTGAAAATCCACTGGATTAGTCATCATCAGTGGTTTATTCAATCTCTTGATGGCTTCTCTCAGCCAAAATGCATTCCGGTTGTCAGATGCATTGGGTTCTGTGAAACACAGTTAGATATCAAGAACTAAGAACATAAGGAAGCTATAGGGTTGTAATCCGGTAAATTTTACCCACCCACAGCCATCATATAATCCCACCGGTCCAAGTCACACACAGTGAAGCCCTGTCCATCTGAAGTGGTTGATGTAATCAGTAGCGGAATGTTGCGGTCTCTGTTTTGTAGGACTCCAGCAGTCCAAGCACACAGAAACCAACTCACAGTGAGCACCATCACTCCCAGCATCCTCAGTACAGTAGTGGTAGACATGTAAGGGACTCTCTGGGCAGTGCGTGACAGGAAAACCCTCAGTACCCTGAGGACATAAATGACAGTAGTCAGAAACAGGCTTTTGTAATGACTAGTCTCTTAAGCTGAATGATCAGTTTGACCACAAGCCTAAACTCTGGCCTTTTACAAAAATCTACAAAATTCTACAAAAACAAGAGCAGCAATAAGTAGGTGAAAGTAAGTTTACTTCATATAGTATATTCAAGGGTAATAAACTGAAGCTATTTCCGTGCATCCTCTTCAATGTACTGTTGATTTCGCTAGCAAAATGTGGCCTAAGGATGGTGGGTAAAATGCTGTCTGAGTATTATTGTTCATCTGGACAGAATGGGTGATTATCAGGTTAGTTTGAGGAGATTAGAGGTAGCACAAGCTGTACAGACCGGTACATTTTCAGTGTCACGGTTCCATAAACAATGGCAAAGCCAAGCAGACGGACCCATCGGAGCAGGATGCAGCGAAACGTGCTGGGTTTGAAATATAGGATGAAGACCTACAAACACACACACGTGTTTAAACATTTTAAACAAATAGAAATAAATATATTTGAAACAATTCAAAGAGTTGGACTATTCATGCACCAAAGCATGTATGTCAAATAAGACCTTTAAGATATTTTTATGTTCATAATCAATTTCTTGACTAATATGTAACTTCCAGTGTGTAATTTACAACATGCACCTGGCTGTTTCAATAAAAAACTTGATTAAAATGATTCAAAATTTGACCATTGACGTCAAACATCCCGGTGCATATTACAGTTGATTGAGGAGGTAGACTGTCATCAATAAAGTAAGTTTGGGTAACCTTAGGTTATGCAATGCCTCATTCATTCTCTGCCCCACCAATCCTGCCCCAGCACCCATTATGAAATAATCCCAAATGCAGTGTAATCTGGAAAGAAGGTCCAGTTTTTAATCTCACACTCACTGGAAAGTAAAGGAGTAGAGACCCAAACAGAATCATCTCCAGCAGCAAGAGGCCTGATGCTCGGATTCGCTAACCCGCAGAAGTGGAACAGTAGAGTTGTGGGTGAAATGGGGGGAAGAGAAATGCAGGAGAGAGAAGACAAGAAGAAGGATTAAATTAAGCTATCTAGAGTGCATTCCATAAATAATGAAAATGTGTTTGTTTTATTATTATTTGTTCTGTGTACTTTGATGAAAGACAAAAAGAAGTGCAGAATGCTGTCTTATTCCTGTGCATTACTGTGCTTTTTCAGAATAATTCCAGGTTCTGTATTCAGTTTCCTCCACTGGGGATAAGAAGTGACATATATTGCTGCCCTCTATACAGAGAAGTGTTTGATTCTTGACCTAGGTAGCACTGTGCTGCACTAGTCCTTTAGTAATCCCCAAAAGACAAATTTATTAATGTTGCAAGCTTCAATAGGTTTTACAAAATGTTGGCCCCAAACTGAAGGATGCAAAGCTCAGTTTTTGTCAAAATATCCACAATCTTATAGCCAGTGTTTTCAAGTGCAATACATTTGTGAAGCATGTAAATAGTCATATCTTTAGGTCAGTTTGTGTGTGTGTGTGTGCGTGCGTGCGTGCGTGCGTGCGTGCGTGCGTGCGTGCGTGCGTGCGTGCGTGCGTGC
>JBBIGC010000039.1:14236583-14273181 GCA_037576955.1 Lepidarchus adonis
TGTGTGTGTGTATGTGTGTGTGTGTGTGTGTGTGTGTGTGTGTGTGTGTGTGTGTGTGTGTGTGTGTGTGTTTCTGACAAAGTATACTTAAAACATAAATGCATGTGACGGTGTGTGTAGCAGTATCCACTTCATAAGTGTTCTCCCTGACTGCACACACAAACACAACCCACATTAATAACTGCTGAAATCAAAACTAAACATGTAACTGGCCACGCATTTGGACAATATAGCTGTAGGGGGCATTTTATGGAAGAAAGTATAAAGGCTGATCAATTAAGTCAGAGAAAGGAGCTCAATCGTTCGTTTGCAGCGACATCGTGTGGTCAAGCAGCAGAATGCAGGCTGCGTGGAGCGCTTGGAATAAATGTCATCATAGATGCGTTAACATGAGCGTACCAAGGTCTACCCGGTGACAACTCAGCATTAAAAATTGTTTATTTTTTTAAGGTGATGAAGTACACAGATAAATAAACAGAACTTTATTCCGTTTTGTGGGCATAAAACAACATACACTGAAATATGAACACTAAACAACAAAAATATTTAAGAAATCATAAAAAATTATATCTGGATAATCGTACAGCTGTTTACATATTTTTGGCAATTTTCCCAGTAGCCTCGTGTCATAGTATTATCCCTTTTATTTCCCTCTTTAATTCATCCATATGTGTCAAAGTTACTACTACTCAAACAGAAGCTAGTCTGCTAGAATGGTTAGCCTGCATTAATCAAGTGTATTCCTCTCAGCCTCAAATGAACTGCATAGAAAATCGCCTCGGTTCTTTTATTTATGAATCACGACGCGCAGTACATAGCAGTTCATAAATAACAGGCCCTCGTCCTGTCGACATCGGACATCTGTGTAGCCAATAAGACCAAAAAAAATCTCCATTAGAATCCGGAGCGCGTTAGTGAACGCGGACAGCGCGCAGCCTGTGGCCGTGCGGAGCGCACCAACACCGAACGCGGCCAGTCTGCGGAAGTGAGGGCGCGGGTGGGGCCTTATGGTTGTTTTTCCCACCTTTATTCCGACAAGCCCCGCCTCCTGTGCTGATTGGTTAGCGTGTGATTCTTTTTTGTGCTTGTGAAACTAGCCAATCGAAGCCAAAGCTGCAGACGGGCCTATTGAAATACAAGCCAATCCCAGCTCGCGCTGAGTGTGGTACTGAAAGAAATGTTGGTGTTTTGTGTTTAAATAGGACACTGACCGAGTTGGGTTAAAATGATAGAATGCATCGTTTAGAAAAGTTTGTTTTTCCGGTTTTATATGAGTGGCAGCAATTTAAAATGAAAATTATTTTTAATGTCATCGCTGAGAAGGAGCAGCAAAATACTACCTATTAGGGTAGATAAAATAATTTTGTCAGACCTCCATACTGCAATAATTTATCTTATTTAATATGTTCTAGTTTATTCAGAAGTGTTATGAATAGAATATATGAGATTAGATTGTGGGGTCTTTTAGCATGTTGGTTCCTCTGCTTAAACATTGAAACCTGAAAAGTTTCTGCTAGCAGTCAGTATTATCTGAGAAGAGTTTATGAGCCTTTGGAGTCCTTTGCTACTGAGCTGCTGGCCATAACCTGTAGACATTGTAGCACCTGGTTTCTGTCACCAACACTGCAAACAGAGATTTCAGCTAAACTATGAGACCATGATGATTTCTAAAAACATGCTTCTTAAACACCTCACACCTGATTATTATGTGAATTGAGCGATATTATTTGTCATAAATCTCACTCATTTCTCGCCTCATTTCATGACTGAGCAGGTCCGATAGTCTATCCCTGAACTGTGTTGTTGAGATTAAAAGGTATAGTCGTATGGAAAAAAAAACATTTAAAAAATTGGGAAGCCGGTCCGAGTTGAAGCAAACACAAGCGACCAGCATTAAATCTGAAAGAAGAAGGCGTCACAATCGCGCGCCGTCCAATCAGATGTGAGTAGGCGTGGCTCGTCGGAATACGGGTGGGGGAAAAAACCAAGCTGTCGCGCGGGTGGGGCCTGTGTGTGCGCCGTAGAGACGGTAATGTGAGCAGAGACGCGCAAGCAGTCCGTTCAATGAAGCGTTATAGATGACCCTGTGAGGACCCGCTGTTGTTTTTTGTTGTTGTTGGAAATCGGACTGTAAATGCCGTTGTGTGGAAACATCAGGCGGCACCGTGACGGTACTGCGATGCTGAACGAGCGGCCGAAGCGGTTTGTGTTGTGATTCGTTGTGGCGGAGGGCAGAGCGGGTTAAAACAGCACGAGCGAGCGGATTATTACGGCTTCCATTATGGTGCACTAGCTGAGCCTGATGCCTCGAGACTGGGGGCGATGTGAAACGCATTGATCTCGCTCGCTCGCTCCCATTCTGTGCACCGAGGACGAAGAATGAACGACGCGCGAGAGATGTCTCCCGATTTCGTCTTGATGCGCCTGGTCTCCGCGGCCGAGGACGACCGCCGTTTGGACGACGAGAGCGGCACCGTTCCGTCGGGCGGCGGAGCGCTCTTGTCTCACGGCGGCGTAAAGAGCAAAGTGGAGCGCGCGCGGGGGGCGCCCACGGCTGCTCTCCTCCCAACGGCGGCGAACAACAAAGCGCCGCGGCCCGGCGGCCCCGAGGCACCTGACGCCCGTGTGACAGCGACGGGGCCCACGGCGCATTCCCCGCTCCACGCCGCGGAGGCCGCGCGCCGAGGTGCGATGACGGGCCCTCAGCTGCTGGTTTTCCGAAACCTGCCGCGAGAGTCCGAGGGCTGTGACGACGCCGAGGGACAGCGCGCCACGGGCCCGGCGGACGGCCAGTCGCCGCGCGTCTGCGTGAACCAGGAGCGGGATGGCGGCGCCATGGACGCGAGACAACACCCGACGTGGGCGCTCCACCCGCGGCTCAAGCTGGACGGCCGGAGGCCCGAACTGTGCCACGGGCACGCAGAGCGGACGGACTGGCCTGTGGGAGAAGCAATGGACGCTGGCACCCCGCTTGGGCCCAAATGGGTGGCCGATGGTCCTGTTCTGGAGCTGGCAAGAACGTTCGGTCAATTGGGGGTCGCCGGCGTCCCCGACTTCCTGCTCAAGGAGGGAGAACTGCCCCGCTGCTCTTGCCAAAGCGCCTTGGGCCAGGCAGCGGCGGCAGCCGGGGTCAGACAGGGTGAGGACCCGACAGAGACCAGCGATGCCCTGCTGGTGCTGGAGGGCCTCGCTTCTGAGGAGGAGGTGAACGGCCTGGCCGTGGTCCAGAAGAGCCACCCCGGTCAACAGGATGGGGTAGGTGGCGAACACGTCAAAGGGGAGGTGGCGGGCGAGGTGGCGGGCGCCTTCGCCCTTAAATGTTTGCCTACAATGTTGACAGCGCAGGCTGTCGGAATTAGCGGGACACTTTGCTCTGCAGCTTGCCACGACCCACAGCTATGCTGCTTGCTGCGAGGGTCTCTGGCCCCCAGGGCTCAGGCCAGTCTGGCTGACAGGGTTTCAGCAGATGTTTCAGCACCAGAATCATGCAGGGACACGCCGGCTTCAAGCCCCAAGCAGAGCACAAGGGTGCTTTCATCTCGTGGAGCAAGTGGTGGAGGCCAGAAGACACTCAAAGTGCCAGGCAAATCCAGGAAAGGGTCTCTTAAAATTCGCCTGAGCAAACTTTTCAGAACTAAAAGCTGTAGTGGCTCCAATAACCTGCTGGATAAGAGACCTTCTGTTACGTTCTCCATATCTTCTGCGGGCAGTCTGGTGGACATGTCAGGGGTGAGCAGCATGGAGCAAGACACGGCCAGGTGAGATTTATTTCCTTCAGTGTTGTATTGGTCATAAAGTAATTCCCTGTCATATTCATAAGCTGGCTGTGACAAACTGGTTTTTTACTGTGTTTGTTTTTCAGTCCACTTGATTTATTCTGTGCTTCTGTGTTATTTATGTGTACACTGCTCCAAGGTGTTTGACTTTGCTGTTGTGTTTTCCAGTATAGTATAGTTCATATCTTCTTACATCATCTTTGTGTTGCAGTAATTCTTCACACCATCTGTTTTCCTCTAGCCAACCTGGACTAACAAGGGCCCAAAGTGCCTTCTCTGCTGCTGCGTTCACTCCTGTCTTCACTGGTAAGCATGTGTAATATGTGTGTGTGTGTGTGTGTGTATATATATATACAAATTCATTAGTATATTTGTTAAAGTTTGTGGATTAGGTTTTGTGAGTTGAGTACAGAAACCCATCCATGGGCCATAAATCTCAGAATGTATGTTCACAGAGGCATTGCTGCCAAAATCAGACAAAAAATGTCCTCAAGTTAATACATTACTGAGTTCTTCACATTTACTATGAAACCTAAACAGGTAAACATATGTTTTTAAAGTTTAAAATGATGACGCCAGAGTCCTATTTTAAACCAGTTTAAGGCTGCATGTATCTTGGAGTTTTTGGGCAATATGATTGTATTTGTCATTATAATGTCACTATATGTTGATATTGTCAGCACTTAATGTACTCAGGTTGTTTCATTTCAAAGAGAATATAATTCATCCTGTATAATTAGATTCAGTGCACCACAGTGTAAAATACAATATTTGTATTTATAGTTTTTTTTTACATTCATGTACTTTGTTCTAGTTTAACAAATACCAGAAAAGTAAAAATATGGCACATAATTTTGAAAATGTATCTCTGCCTCATCATGGTGAGGATGAGAGGAGACCAGAGCCTCGAGCAAGTTCTCAGTCAGGAAACAAGTCTATTAAGTTGCGGATATTAGGGCTGATTAGGAGCTAGGGCTCTGCTGATGGATGACTGAATATTTTTTAGTGCCATAGTCTTACTGTGGTCATCCATGCTCCATATTCTTCTGTGTTTTTAACACCTTCCTCAAATTAAGTAATGTCCTACTTAGTCAGTTCTATTTATACACTTATTTTCTTTGTAAATAGATAAATGATATAATATAACTTAAATCCACTTTTATGCTTTGTTTCCACTGTCTTCAGTTTTAGAAACCACTTGTTAGCTTTTCTTATTCCAGAGACTGTCTATTATCTTTGATCATCTCGGTTTAAACTTATGATCTATAAGTTCCAGTCATGACAACAGCAACCTTTATGGGCCGTTTTTTCTTCCTGATCACCCTGTTCAATTAATGTTTACAAAATTTGTAATTTAATAATAATTTTTCATACACCTACTCTGAATTAATAGCCCTCTGTTTATCTTTGGGATTCTAAAAGAAGACTGTTAGTAGAAACTTAGTAGAATCTTAGTGTGCACACTTAATTTTGAGAACTGGTCCACAAAAGTTTAGCACCAAAGCAGAACTTCGAAAGAGAAACACCAGAATAGAGCGTGATGCTCACTTTAAAATTACCACCCGAGCAGTGTTTCCAAAGTTGACTGAATTCAGTCTCAGCTCAGGAGACTGTTGGAATGGTATCAATAGAGGTCTACTTCCAGAATTTCAACTACAAGCTAATAAAACATTACTATAATACTGTAATAATAAGCAGGGACGTTGCCTGAGTAGAACAGTTTAAGGTCTAACTCTAAAAGAGTGAGGGGTGATGATTCTTGCAACTGACAGGATTCTCAGCAAACCCAAGGTGGACTCTCCATAATTCTGGTGGTAAGGAGTTCAGAAAGGAGACTGAATTTATGCAGATGTAATACAGTCAGAGGCAGGTATATATGACAAAACCAATGACAAAAAACAATCTCTAACTATACACAGAACTAGTCTGGTATTTGTCGATCATCATTAGTCAGCAGACTGATAACAAAATAGCGCAGAGAAAGCAATATATAAATAGTCATTTATGCTGCACTTACTAACATGCACTTCAGGAAACATTCCATTCTCCTTATCTCGGTTAAGAACAAGTGCTTACACATGGAAAACAAATTAAAAACAAATATAATTATAAGTTAGCTGCTTCCCAACTATTTCATTCACTGAACCATAGAAGCAAAAATATATTTATTACCAAATATACATATATTTCATTCTTTCTTTCTTTTTTTTAATTTGTTTGATGGATTTCAAATGCAACTATTGAACCAATGCATGTTTGGTGTCTTGACAGATAAATCAGTACTTTAATTCATTGTCATAGATTACTCACTGTGGTTTAAGGCAAATGTGTGATAGTTTAAGCCGACACTTTGTACAACATTAATCAATCCAGTGGCTACATTAGCTTCATAATTTCATAATTCACAATTTTAAAAAAAAGACCAAAACTTTGGACCCTATGTCTTTGCTAACTGACTGTGTCTGGGGTATGGGGGGAAAACGGTACAGTTTTGGATGTTTGTTGTTTCAAACATATAATGATGTTTATTGTAATATATATAACAATTCACCCTCTTTCTTCCTATGTCTTCTGCTGGGTGAAGGTGAGACAGTGTCATTGGTGGATGTGGACATTTCCCAGAGAGGGAGAAACTCTCCTCACCCCCCAACACCCCCACCCCCTCCGCGTAGGAGTCTCAGCTTGCTAGGTATACACGCACACACACACACAAGTTTCACTCCTCTCAGAGCAATTTCTTTCACTCATCCTCTTTCTCTCCCTCTCTTTCTATGCACTGTGGTCTCTTTGCTTATCTTACATCTCTCACTTTTGTATCGTCTGCCATCTTTGTTGACATTCTCAGAATTTCTCGCTTGGCAAGTATCGCGCCATCTCTCCTCGTATCTCTCCCACGTTTTGTCGCTTTGCTTTCATGCCACTCTTCCATCAGTCCACACATCTTGAGTTCTGTCTGCAAGAATAAAGTGCAGGGTTTGTACAAAAAAAACCTAAACAAAACAGTAATATAAGCTCTAAAGAATGATGCAGTTCTTACTGCTATTGTTAATGTAGTAAATGGTTCCAAACCATTTCATTACATACAGTAGAATGATGCTCTTTGGAAAATGTTCTCACACAATATGGTGGTCCATCAGCTTGGGGTTCACTGTACTTGCCGGAATTGAAAGAGACTTAATCTTCACACTGATAGCATCCTTGAGTTGATTGCTTGGTCTTCATGGTCAGCACGGGACATGCGCATTTCAGTATATGTGTTCTCACTTTTTCAGATGTATCCCTGTTCTTTTAAATCACAAATTGCATCATGCTGGTGAAACTGTGATTTGTGGCCTGTCTATCTTACTGCATGTGCTGTAAGAGGATAAGATGACTGACTGTGGATGACTTGTTGTGTCATCTAATTGAAGGGATTTGCCCAGCTGTTCTGTGGTTTGGACAGTTTGAGGAAAAATATGTTACATCAACATCACTCATTTTGCATGTGAACTGAAGAACCATACTTCATTTTGAATTGTTGTAGTATTATTTCAAAAACAACCTTCAAAGATTTTTTAGCATAGTTTGTGTAATATAAAACATTCTAACACCTAATGCTGTATTTACACTGTTGTATCCTTGCAAATACTCTTGTATTTGTATTGTTACTGTTTCTCAGATATCCTGCTCTGAACCTCAAAGTACAACTGACAATACTCATGGTTTTTAACTGTGAACATAAAGCTTCAAACCAAACTCTATGAACCATTTGCAGGTTCATTAGTGAGGCTGTATTGCTCTCTGTAGCATGACACTGACTTCACCATAACAGCATCCTCCTAGTATTTGAAACTTTGCCACTCTGTTCCAGACGATATAGGTGGGCCGCAGCCTGGGCCTTTCCTAGTGAGTGTCATGGGGGCATCCCTGCAGTCTCTCCCCCTGCCTCTTCCTCCTCCTCCCCCCCTCCATGCCACTATCCAGCATAGTCTCAGCCTCAATGGTAAGCGTGCGGTGGCGGCAAGGTGTGTGTTTTGGTGCTTTAAAGGAATAGTGCAGCAAAAAATCAAATTTACTCAATTTTCTACTCACCCCAGATGTAGCTGATTAGCTAAAACATGTTTCGGATTTGAGTGAAAATCGGAGTTGTGAGTTGTGAATGCTGCTAACTAGAAAAAATACTTACCCAAAACATTTTTGTGAATACATCCCCAAAATGTCTCTTTGCTATTCAAAACACACCCAAGTCTTCATTGGGGTGGTACAGTCTTACTGAATTAGTTTGGGACAGAGAATGACAATGAGCTATAAACATTAGGACTCCACTGCTACAGACAGTCTTTAGCAAGTCTGCAACACCCTAACAAAGAGCTGGATGTGGTGTAAGTAGGTTGATTTCAGGATGTAATTTTGGAAGCTGTTTGGATGTTGTTTGTGTCTTTGTGTAAATCAGATGTTTTGCCAAAGTATTCCTTTAAGGAGTCTTTTTGGTAATGGTGGCAGATTCCAACCTTCTCTCAATCATCACCTACTCTCAAACTGAACACCATGTGTTGTGCCCTTGGAAGCTTTACGTAAAATAGTCAATAATCCAATCATCCAGTTTTCCAAACAAATTCCTCAAAAGTCCCAAAAGATCACTACTTTAGATATAAAAAAAAATACAATACTAGCCATTTATACATTTAGGAAAACTTTCAAATATTACATAACTATCTAAATTATCAAATATTACTATGTCAGTGTCTAGGCTTAACAGTACATTTAAAGGCAAAACTAGAGTCAGGTTTTCAGTCAGTTGGATGAATAGGCGCACTGCTTGAATGGGAGATTTTTCAAGGCCTCACTTTAATATTTGTTGTCATCAAACTGGAAAAGGTTACAGAAAACAATGAAATAGCACTGATTTTTTTTCTATAAGTGGTTAATCTATACATTTTTATAATATTATATTGTAAATATGAATGATTATGATTTTATTTTGTTGTGCAATGAGTGATTTTATCATTCATTATGAAATTGAAGCCATAGTACCTCTAAGCGTATTGCAGTTATTGTGATCTTTTGGAACTGAGCATATATGCTATCTGAAAATTAGTTATTATAATTATTGTCATCTGATAATTAATTTAAAGCATTTTTTTATTTAAGTAAAGGTTGTAAAGACATCTTCTATCTAACTGACATAATTGGTAGTTTAAACAGTTCCATCAAGGAACTATGAATACAATTCTTTAATCAGTGTTTCATACATTTTGCTGCACTACATCCATTTACACCAGACTAGTTACTGTCTTCCTGTCTTAGTTGGTACCTGGCACTGATTACATGTTTAGAAACTGCATTGTGATGTCATTTAGCATCATATCAGTGAAATATATAAAATTTTAGGCTAATATAGTTGACCATAAAAGTTACAGGTTATATATATATATCCAACGATTTTTATGGCAATCTTGTTACATACAGGTAACAAAAATATCTACTTTTATAATGGTAGACAAAGGTAGTCACTGTTTAGGGAAGTGCAAAGGGAGCAGAACCAGTTCTCTTGTGTTCCCTAAACAAGGGTGGCATATGCAACATACTGTTTCCTTTCATGAAACAGATTGGACTAAAGGTCAATATGGTCCATGCCCTATGCTGGAAGGTCAAACTGTGAATCTTGCCAACAGCCAGCAGCACTCACAGAAGGCAAACCAGGTGGGGGTACACCATAGGTCAACAAAACATACACCAGTTAATTAGTCCATCTACAGTCAGACCAATGCTGTCAGTGCTATAATAACACAGTCAGAGGGCTACATCTCATACTCAGAGGGTGTGACTCTTAGTGTCTCAAGGCGATAGAAACAGCACTATACCTGGAACAGGGAAAATGGATCTCACTTTTAATCAGGTTTTAGACATCAGACAAAGCCGTTTCTGGTCTTCCTCATACATCTAGTGAAACAGGCCATTTGCGACGATCTCAGACAAAATGGCTTTGATGAAGAAGGACTTCTTTTTGGGAAAAGGTTATGGCAAAGTTTTTTAAAAGTCCAACCTGGTTTAACAGTTTAACTTTATTTATTTTTTACATTAGATACTATTAGATACTACTAAATATTAGAATAAGAGGACTGGCACCAGACTAAATAAAAGCTAATTCAAACCTGTATGTCTATGAGAGGTCATGAAGGTTTCTCTGTTGTGCCACAAAGGTGTAAAAAGATGATAGACCATCTAATGTAAAATGTACTTAAATGAACAAAAATGACAAACTTGCTTGTTTACTTGCTTAGATGGTTTGAGTATATTACTTATTGTTATCATATCTAGTCATAATTCTTTGGTGTACAATTGCATAATAATGCTGTCACAAATAAACCATGCTAAATCAATTTTATTTTTTTTAAATACCTCATTTTAACAGATCACAATTGTCCTTTACATTCAGTGAAAACTTGCATTGAAAGTTAAGAATGTTTTTGTTTTCTATAAATTTTAAATTTTCAAGATACATGCTTTTTTTTAACAACCTTGAAAGACCTATATAAGGGGTTCGATAAACATGTAAGGAGGCCACAGGCCCTAGTAAAACGTGACGTTTGCAGTGCCATTAGATGTTGATGAATATAAGAGAAGCTTTCAGTTCTCACTGATGTGAGAGTCAATATGAGACTCTTATCTTATCTTATCTCTCAGGGAGATTTTCTCACTTCTGTGCTTCTATAAACATGTACTGTGCACAAACCAGAAAATAAGAGGAAGATACTCCCAAAAGGGCTTCCCAGAACTGTGATCTCCTCTGTTGATCAACTGATATGGAGCAGTAGTGATTCAACAATGAAACACAGAGGGCTACAAGTGTGCACTCTCTATCTTGCAACAGGGAAGCTCACTTGCTGACTTGCAAATGACTTGCTGTACAGTCAGAAGAAGCAGCATGTGGAAGGTACCACAGATACAGGAAACACTGTAGCCACACTAGGTCAAAATCATAGGAAACCTTCGCTTCTTGCCGCGAGTGCACGTGGATGTCTCAGCTTGACCTTGAATGATTATAAATTGTCAAATAGTTCAAGTTAGGGATGCAGGAAGGTCTTTTATTTTGGAGGTGCTAATATTTATTTAACACAAGATATTAACAGTTCTGTCATACTAAATACTATGTTAAATAGTTTTTTGTGCTTTCTGTAGGCTTTCTAACTGTAACTTTTAGTAGGGCTTACATTACCTAGCAAGAGGATCACTTTACTGTGTCTTGTTGGCGGCTTGGCTGGTGGTCTATGTTGCAAACTTGATTCGTGTTGCTGATGCTTGTCTGGTGTAGTGAGGCTTGGATTTAAAAAATGGTTTTAATACATATAGAGCAATTCAGCTAAACTGAAAAGAACAGGCAGCTGAGTAACCTTCATAGTGAGTAACTGCACCTATCACAAATGACCAGGATACATGTGTCCTCTACAGTTATTATTATAATTTGTAATTTTTTTGGTAGTGGGGTGCCATTAAAAAAATATTTGCATATTTTCTGTCATAACATTTACCCATTTATTTTTTATTATTTATGCCCAATATGCTAAATTCTGAAATTAATATATAAAGAAATAAATAACTGTGCACAAATATGTTTTCTGTAGAGAGTGTATACTTACTTTCACTTACAAAAATTAACAAAATATTTGTTTCCCAGATACACACAGATGACTATACTATGCATACTATAATTGCATTATTTGGTGCATTTTTTATGCCTGCTTTCTAAACAGCAACAAACAGGACAGGGGTAGTACTGTTTGGTTTTTCTCGTCTAAGTTATAGCCCATAGATTACAGTGTCATAGTTCCTATAGTGAACATTCAGAAAATCTGGTTATTCATTAGCAAATGTTCTTTGTGTTCCAGATGCTTTTTTCCGTGCACTTCCTCATTCAGCACCTTCACCAATGGAGACTCCGCCCGCAACTAGATTGGCCCCACCCCCAAATCTGTGTCCTCTGAGGGGAATTGACTCCAGCAGCTTCACAGCTAGCCTGAGGGAACTAGAGAGGGTGAGAATGTAACCTGTGTACAAAAGAAGGGATGCACATCCGACTTTCTATAGTGAGAAATACTGGTGAAGAACTATAATTTCAGACAATCCTGTACACTTGAAAATTATGCATTATATTTAGAAATATCAATGGTTGTCAGTTTAGCACTGATGGATTCACAATTAATACAAATGGCATGCAGCTGAAACTTGTGTGTGTTTCTTTTTCCACAGTGTGGCTGGTACTGGGGGCCTATGAACTGGGAAGATGCAGAACTAAAACTGAAAGGGAAGCCTGATGGCTCTTTTCTGGTGCGAGACAGTTCAGACCCCCGATACATCCTCAGCCTCAGCTTTCGCTCACAAGGGGTCACACACCACACACGGATGGAACATTATAGAGGTAAACAGAAGCATATAGTCCATAGTTCAGCCAAATACTTTCCTAACTGATGTCATATATTCATCTATTTCTTCAAAACAACAGACTGACTTTTTTGCTGTTTCATGTTCAGGGACCTTCAGCTTATGGTGCCATCCAAAGTTTGAGGACCGCTGCCATTCTGTGGTGGAGTTCATTGAGCGTGCCATCATGCACTCTAAGAATGGAAAATTCCTGTACTTCCTACGATCACGTGTTCCTGGTAATGCAGCTTCTATACTTTTATAGTATTGTAATAAATTTTAAACTGAAAAAATTTTCACATTGCCAGGTTGAAGTGGCACAAATCCAGTCAGTTGCCTTGACCTTGATGTGATGTTTTTAGAGCTTTGTGAATGCAAAGGTGTAGTAATTTAAAATCACAGCCCATTTCCGCTGATGTCCAGGGATTTATGTGTTGTTTCCCAGTGCAAATTACCATCATCAGCCAGCACTTACGGTATGGCTGTTATAAGTTTCTGCTGGTTAAAGCTGCTGAAGCATTAATATGATGCTGTTGAATAGGATGAGGGCATATGGATCATGTTTTTCACAACAATTGTTAATCGTTAATAATTGTAACAGAACACTGATCTTTTAATATTTTTTTAATGTTTCATTTGAGAGTAACTAAAAAGACATTTCTGTTTTTAAACCTAAAGTAGATGCTTGTTCAGTGGTATTTATTAGCTAGTTAATGTTATCAGCTGTTATTAGTTAACAATATAGTAATATATATATACATAGTAATATGTAATATAGTAATATATATAACACTCAGATTTCCCTGGAGGGCAAACATAAAGTAATATAATAAACTACCTGAGGTTTCCAGTAAATTTTATTTATTTATGGTTAAGTCATTTTCTTTAGTACTTTTGCTTCCCTTCAAGTGAGTTATCTTTACAGCAGCAGTTCTCTTTCTGCCCCTGAGCTTAAGGTCTGGTTTCTGTCTCTCAGGGCTCCCACCAACCCCAGTGCAGCTGCTGTATCCAGTCTCTCGCTTCTGTAATGTCAAGTCCCTGCAGCACCTCTGCCGCTTCTGTATCCGACAGCTCGTCCGCATAGATCACATCCAGGAACTACCGCTCCCAAAGTATTGGGCTCACTCACTTGTGGTATTATACTGCTCTCTGCCACTTTTGTTGCTTATGCTTTACTGAAAATATTATTATTTTCTTTTTGCCCCAGACCTCTCATTGTCTACCTAAGAAAATTCTACTACTATGACCCAGAGGAAGAGATGTATCTGTCAATCAAAGGCATGCGGCAGATGGCGGGTGTGGAGCAAGAGCCAGAGTCTGAGACGTAGCCAGAAGAGCCATGTTTGCTGTAAGAACCCATTTGAGAACTAAGCTATGCTTGAAATGCTGTTCTTACATGTTGTTAATAGCTTCTAAACTTGCAACTTGCCATGTACTTGTAAATTGTTGACAAAGAAACAAAAGGTTAAGAAGTACAGACCCATCTGAATACAGAACATAAATCAATGCAGATTTCATTGAATATTGTGATGGGCAAGTGACACCAAGGGATTACAGTTTTCCTACACCAACACCCCGTGGGCCATTTATTAATCAACAGTTCACAGTCACAAAGGGGAAAAGCCTTTTCACCCCATGGTTCATACCACTTTCATTTGGGGGTCCTTATTTGACTGTGTTATCCTCGTCTGGCATTTGTGCCTCCTCAAAGGTCGGCCACATAACCACGTGGGAGCAGGCTAAAAGGGGACGATGATCTGCCACCATTCGAGTCCAATCAGGGCTGGTGCTCCCCATGGCCATGTGCTACTCCTCTGCATTCTGCACTGGCATTATTCCACCTGGTGCTGTCGCCGCTGTCCAGGGTGCTATTTTGGCAAATCCCTGGGGGCTGGTCGTCACACTATGTAACAATGTTATTTGTTGTGTTTAATTACTGGTACTTTCAAACTAAATAATTGCAATTGATTCTTTTAATTGACATCGTTTCCAACTACTACATTGTGAATATGGTTATCACTGAAATGAACTGAAAGCAAAATCACACCCATTGGTACTTCTATGCATCCACTGTTGCTCTCATTGGATGTTGGTCATGAAAATTAGAACCCTTATTTACCCTATTTTCGTGTTCACATGAATTTTATATTTAACTCCCTGCTTTCATATGGTAATGTCAACATAATGTCATTGCATTTTATTGCGTTACAAAGAGTAATACGTATATTTGACAGGGTTGGGTGTCGGAAATAAATGCAAATACTTGAAATGCAAATAGATTTATTAAATTATTTAAATGCAGTAACAAGGAAAAAGAAATATGACAGAAACTCAACATAGATAAACATGAAATACAACAGAGAACTGAAAACCTATGACAAAGACACAAAGGAATATATACTAGACACGATTACACACACCTGGAATAGGGTGGGGACAACAGATGAGGGACTGGTGTGACAATGGGCATGGCTAGAGCAGGACATAGACATAAACAAACATGAGTAAATTTATGACCAAGGAAAACAAAAACAGGAGTATTGTGACAATATTCTGATCAGGTTATTTGTTTAAACAAAATTGACCGTTTAATAATGAATAAAGGGTCAAATGTGAGGAAACGAGACAATCGTTTAATGCAGTTAACCAAAAATATGCCAGTGATGACATCAAAATGTTATGGTTATCAAAATCTGTTTATTGTCAGAAATTGAAACTGATTTTAAATGGAATTATAATTGTATGCTTTCAGGTGTTCTGTATATGGATAGCAGATGGGATAGCGAATAGACACTGCTGGTACACAGTTCTGCCCTAACTCCCCATCAGTCTTCCAGCAGAAGCCAATGAACATCATCGGAACTGCCCCTCTTCTTATTTTTGATCAAAAAGAAGATGGAAGAGGGCAGCGGAATGCTGGAGTATGGTCCACATGAAACTGGCATTAAATCCAGAGACTGATCTGGCAGGCATTAGTCTGGACAGTATACAGGACAGAAAATTAAACACTTAGAACATTTAATGTGATCTGGAGTTATGACATAAACCTCCATCTGTAGCTTTCTCATGGAAAAAAAACAATGGAGTTTTTAACCTGAGCACATTTGTGAATCACTTTCCTTTGTTTTGGTTCTTCCTTCTCTCCCAGGTATTTTGCTGTCCCCTTTATTTCTCCATTACCTCTACTGTAACTTCCTCAGTCTGACAGCAGCCCACCTGAACCATCTTTTCAGTAAAAGAGTGAAAACAAAAAAGTCTTGAGTTCCACTTCACTCAATTTCAAGTATGAGACTACAGTACAAAACTGCCATACAATTGGGGCATTCATTAACTTTAATTGTGTTGTTGTGACAGTCACAGCTGACATAGAGAAATTACTCTCATAAACTAGGCACTCGTACTACAGGGTTTAATATGCAACAGTATACTTTAAGCAATGCACAAAGAAATAGAATTAGGAAGCAGTCTCTATTTCAGCAAAGGTATATGTTTAGCTTTGTTTTGCAGGCAAGTGTTTCATACTAATGACAATGACAGTGATTTGAAGAAAAGCAGAACTGTAATTACAGGTTGTCAAAGGCTACAGACAAACACTAATTTAAACAAACTGATTACACTAACCCTTTGACAATGTACTGTCCATTAGATCAGATGTACAATAAAAGGGGTGTAGTCAAGGGAATGAGCTAGAAAAAGAAAGTTCCTCTTAGAAGCATGTACAGTGGTGTGAAAAAGTGTCCTGATTTCTTTTTTTACATGTGTGTCACACTTACATGTTTCAGAACATCAAAAATATTTAAATATTAGTCAAAGACGTTTAGCAAAATCCTTATGCATTTCTGCCCCTGTAGCAGTTGGCTGAATACTGGTACCCTGAAACTCCAGGCGCTTTCCTGTCAAACCATGGTGGTCCAGGGATTTAAGCTCACAACCCTGCAGTCAGGATCATGGATCTTCATCTGCAAAGCTACTACCACTCCTAAAGTGGAAAAGAAACATACAGTGGTATTCTGATTGCTTATTTTTTTCCCCATGTTTGTCACACTTAAATGTTTCAGTTAATCAAATTTAAATATTAGTCAAAGACAACACAAGTAAACACAAAATACGGTAATAATAACTGGTTAGGCCACCCTTAGCATCAACAACTGCAATCAAGTGTTTTCGATAGCTTGCAATGAGACTTGCTGTGGAGGAAATTTGCCCCACAGAATTGTTGTAGTTCAGTCACGGAGGGTTTTCAAGCATGAACCACCTTTTTAAGGTCATGCTACAGCATCTCAATATGATTCAGGTCAGGACTTTGACTAGGCCACTCCAAAGTCTTCATTTTGTTTTTCTTCAGCCAATCAGAAGTGGACTTGCTGGTGTGTTTTGGATCATTGTCCTGCTGCAAAACCCAAGTTCATTTCAGCTTGAAGTCACGAACAGATGGTTGGACATTCTCCTTCAGGACTTTTTGGTAGACAGCACAATTTATGGTTCCAATTATCACAGCGAGTCTTCCAGGTCCTGAAGCAGCTAAATAGTCCCAGACCATCACACTACCACCACCATATTTTCCTGTTGGTATGACATTCTTTTTCTGAAATGCAGTGTTACTACTATGCCAGATGTATTGGGACACACCTTGCAAAAAGTTCATCTTTTGTCTTGTCAGTCCACAGAGTTTTTCCCAAAGGTCTTGGGGATAATCAAGATGTTTTCTAGGACATGAGCCTTAATGTTCTTTTTGCTTAGCAGTGGTTTTTGTCTCCATGCAGGCCATTTTTGCCCAGTCTTCTTCTTATGGTGGAGTCATGAACACTGACCTTAACTGAGGCAAGTGATACCTGAGGTTCTTTGGATGTTGTTGCTGGGTCTTTTGTGACTTCTTGGATAAGTCATTGCTGCATGCTTGGGGTAATTTTGGTTGGCTGGCCACTCCTGAGAAGGTTAACCACTGTTTCATGTTTTTACCATTTGTGGATAATGGCTCTCACTGTTGTTTGCTGGAGTCCCAAATCTTTAAGTTAAGTCCAGTCAATTTTATTTATACAGCGCTTTTTACAACTGACATTGTCACAAAGCAGCTTTACAGAGTTTATAAAATCCGGGTCAGAGCCCCAAATGAGCCAAGGGTGAAAAACTCCCTAATTATATGAAGAAACCTTGAGAGGAACCAAGGTCCAGAAGGGGAACCCATCTTCCTATGGTCGACACCAGAGAGTGATAAAAAGAGAAAAAACTATGAACAAATAAGATCAAGAGTTCAAAGTGAGGAGGCATCTGCAGTTCTTAAGGTAAGATCAGGTAGCTTTCTGTCCTGTGTGCTCTCTTCAGTAGGCGTGGGGAGGGGGGAGGGGGGGTAATCACATTAGAAATGGCTTTATAACCTTTTCCAGACTGATAAATCTCTAATTTCTTTCTCATTTGTTCCTGAATTTCTTTGCAACTCTGCATTATGTCTAGCTTTCGAAAATTTTTTGCTCTACTTGATTTTTTTGATTGAGAACAGGTGTGGCAGTAATCAGGCCTGGGTGTGGCTAGAGATATTGAACTCAGGTGTAACGAACCACTGTTAAGTTATGTTTCAATTTGTTTCACAGGTTTGGATTTTTTTCTCCCTTAATAATCAAATCCTTCACTTAAAAAGTGCATTTTGTGTCTACTTGTGTTGTCTTTGACTAATATTTAAATTTGATGATCTGAAACATTTAAGTGTGACAAACATTGGGAAAAAAAAGAAATCAGGAAGGGGCCAAACACGTTTTCACACCAATGTATCTAAGAGTTCCATTTGATGGGATAGACCTGACTTTCAATGTAAGTCAATTTACATGTTTTGTTTTTTTAATGCTCAGCCCATGCAATACAGTCATGTGAAAAAGTTAGGCCACCCCATTAAATATTGAGTTCTGTATTAAGAAATGTTCACATCTCAATGTCTAATCTTATTTTTATTTATTTATCTCTGGAAGAGAAAGGAATGTAATTGCAGGTAAACCACAAAAATTAACCATTATTTATTCATTAAACAAAATATATCAACAAAAATGTGTACAGGTACATCTAAAAAATTAGAATATCATAGAATAGTTCAATATTTCTTGACATTCCTTTCAGAAAGTAAAATCCATATATTATATAGATTCATTACGCATAGTAAGTGAAATACTGTATGTCAAGCCTTCATTTTCTTTCTTCGACTTTCAGATAATAAAACCCAAAACTCGCTGTCTCAGAAAATTAGAATATCACATTAGATCAATAAAAGATATTTTAAACAGTAATGTCAGACTTCTGAAAAGTATGTTCATTCCTGTGCACTCACTACTTGGTTGGGCCTCCTTTTGCATGAATTACTGCATCAATGCGAATCTCCCCCAAATTGTTTGGCAATCCTCTCAAGGGTGCGGTTGTCCTTGTTCCTGGTGCAACTTTTTCTACCACACTTTTTCCTTCCACTCAACATTCCAAGAATATGCTTGGATACAGCTCTCTCTGAACAACCAGCTTCTTTATCAATGACCTTTTGTGGCTTTTTTAAAGATGAAAATTATATAATAATAATTTTATAATCATAGTACAGAATCATTCTAACTATATTAGAGCTGAACCATGATGTCTGACAAAAATCTATTTAAAGGTTTAGGAAACCTTTGCAGGTGTTTTGAGTTAATTAGCTGATTAGGGTGTGACACCATGATTTCCCAAAATAAACATGTTCACAAAATTCTAATTTTATAATATTATATAATATTTCTCTTTTTATTTTATTTTTTAAATATTTCTCTAATTTTATAATATTATCTGAAAGCTATAATCATTGAAATTCCAAGAAATAAAGACTTGACATATTTCACTCTATGTGTAATGAATCTATATAATATATGCATTTCACTTTTTGAAAGGAATGTCAAGAAATATTGAACTTTATTCACAATATTTAAAATTCTTAGATGCATCTGTATTCTAATTTATTAAAATAGCTACTAGCTACCCTAATAGCTAGTGTTACCCACTTTGGCTGAAATAACTGCAGTTAGACACTTCTAGTAGCCATCTACCAGTCTGACATGCTCCACTCCCCAATGCAGAATTCTTTAAGCTGTGAGATGTTTTATGGGTTTCCTACATGTACAGCCTTTTTCAAGTCACCCCACAGCATCTCAATGGGATTCAATTCTGGGCTTTGGCTCAGCCACTCCAGAACTCTCCATTTCTTAGAGTTCACCATTAGTCCTTGGTAGGTTTAACTGGTCATTGTCATGTTGCAGTGTCCAGGTCCACTTCAGCTTTATTGTTCTTACAGATGGTCTCACATGGTTCCTCAAGCACCCCCTGATACACGGTAGAATTCATGTTGGATTCTGTAATTGTGAGCTGGCCAGGTTCTGCTGCAGCAAAGCATTCCAAACCATGACACTTCCACCTCCATGCTTCATAGTTGGTATGAGGTTCTTTTCTTGGAATGCTGTATTTGGTTTACACCAGATGTGTCTTCTATTCTGGTGTCCAAATAATTTAATTTTAGACATATCTGTCCTAAACTTTATTCTAGAATTCCTGGCCTTTGTCTACATTCTCTCTGGCAAACTTTAGTCTAGGCTTGGTATTTTTCTCAGAGAGCAAAGTTTGCTCCTTGCACATCTTCCATGCAAGTTTAGGTTGTGCAGTCTCTCCCTGATTGTAGAAGCACTTTCACATCAACAGTAGCAAGAGCCTGCTATAGGTGCCCATTTTAGAGTTTTTGTGGACACTTATTTTAGCATCTTGCAGGTCTGCCCTCAGGGTGAACTTGCTTGGACCGCCAGACCTGGGCATGTTGGCAATTTTTTTGTAAGAATATTTTCTGGACAGTGGAATGGCTGAGTGCAAATTCTTTTGAGATCTTTTTAAATCCCTTACCAGAAGTCCTCAGGCAGCTCTTTTGATCTCACTATGGTGTTCACTCTCACCTCAACGGTCATGAGCTCACCAAACTAAATGTCTGAGGTTTAAATAGGGCAAACCTCTTTCAAAATGAAGAGGTTTTTTTGGCAGTTGCCATTGTAATTAATTAATTATGTTATGTCAATGTTATTCACTTTACATGTAAGTAGTGTTAATGTTAAGCCTCATCAGTTTATTGAATTCCTGCCCTGTTATTCAATATGTTTAAAGAAAATGTAAATCAGATCTAAAAATCAGATTTAAATAAGTTCATACTAGATGTATTTGATCAGCCATGACACGTTAGGAGTCTAAATTGTTCTTCATTTTAGTACTGATGCTTTTGGATTACAGGCGCGCGCCACCACACCCGGCTGTAGAGGTTTTCCTTGAGGCATGAGATGGTCTGTGGGTATAAAAAGCTGGTATTGTCAGTAAGTCATTCCAAGTTCATCATTCAAACAGCCATGAACACATGACGCCACTTAACTGATGAGCAGCTTCACCAGGAGTGGAGCCCCATGAGTGACAGACCGCAACGATGACCAGTACCTAAGGACCTATGCACTCAGACATTGTTATGCAACTGCCACACAGCTGCAGGCCCGTTTAAGAGATGCGAGGGGAACTAGGGTTTCCAAACAAACCATTTGCAACCGACTCCACTGCTTTGGCTTGAATGCCAGATGACCGTTACAGGTGACTCCACTGACACCAAGACACCGTCATGAAGGTTTGCTGTGGTCACAAGACCATGTGACATGGACAATGCAGCAGTGGTACCGTCCTGTTCACTGATGAGTGTCGGGTCAGCGTTGCTGGAGAAGTCGAGGTGAGCAATATGCTGAGGTCAACATGGTCCCCTGGGTTTGCTTTGGTGGAGGAGGTGCAACAGTCTGGGCAGCATCACCAGTCAGCGCAAAACAGATTTGGTTATTGTACATGGCTCAGTCACTGTACGTTCTTACCTCAAAGACATCATAGAACCCATCATCATCCCCCAATTCCACCAGCACACCCTCAACTTGACTCACACATAACATTGCTGAACATAGACCTGACCACCTGCAGCAACCCCAGATCATAGCACTGCCCCCATAGGCTTGTACAGTAGGCACTAGGCATGTTGGGTAAATCACTCTTCTTCTCTCTTCACCTCTCTCCTTAGCCTAATGTACCCATTGCTCAGGGACAAGGTAAATCTGGACTCATCAGACCACATGACCTCCTTCCATTGCGCCGGAGTCCAGTCTTTATGTTCCCTAGCCATTTTTTTGTGATTAGCTTAAGGCCATTCAGATGTTTAGTCCCAATCCCTTGAGTTCCCTGTGCATCGTGCTTATGAAAATGCTCTTACTTTCACTATTGAACATAGCCATGAGTTTAGTTGTTTTTCTTTTTTTTTTACAATTTAATCTCACCAAATGTTTAAGTGATCACAGATCACGGTCATTCACAATTCTTTTCTGACCAAATTTCTTCCATGAAGATGATGGTTTCCCACTATCCTCCCAGTTTTTAATAATGCGTTGGACAGTTCTTAATCCAATTTTAGTAGTTACAGCAATCTCTGTAGATGTTTTCTTTGCTTGATGCATGCCAATAATTCTGAAACAGGTGTTACACAACCACAGTTAAATAACTTGTTGCCAGCTGAAACAAAATCATCTATGCAGTAATTACTCAATGAGGCTCTTACCTGTTTGCTTTGTTAAAAAAATACTTTTTTTGGACAGGCAGTGTATATATACAGTGGCAAGAAAAGGTATGTGAACCTTTTGGAATTTTATGGTTTTCTGCATTAATTTGACATACAATGTGATCTCATCATCATCTAAGTCAATAGTATTGACAAACATAATGTGCCTAAAATAATAACACAAACAAATCTGATCTTTATGTCTTTATTGAGAACAACAATTAACAACTTATATTGCTAGTGGAAAGGGTATGTGAAATGGTTGACCAGCCCTTGGCAGCAATAACCTCAACCAGGCACATTCTGTAGCTGTGGATCAGACCTGCACATTGTTCAGAAGGAATCTTAGCCCATTCCTCCTGGCAGAACTGCTTTAGCTCCAGTTAAATATTCTTTGGATGTCTCATGTGTATGGCTCTCTTCAAGTCATTCCATTGCATTTCTGTTGGGTTGGGCTCTGGACTCTGATTTGACCACTCCAAAAGGTGGATTTAGATTTTCTGAAGCCATAATGTTGTGGACTTGCTCTGCTGTTTTAGGTTATTGTTCTGTTGCATCACCCAACTTCTACAGAGTTTCAGCTGATGTACAGGCATACTCACATTATCCTGAAGAATTTTTAATACACTTGGGAATTCATTTTCCACTCAATGATTGTTGCAAGCCAGCCAGGTCCTAATGCAGCAAAGCAGACCCCAATCATTATGTTTCTTCCACCATACTTTACTCTGTATGTGCTCCCCTCTGCTCCCCCCATCAACATTGCTGGTGAGTGAGTCTCAACAATCTCTCTCCTACTCCAGTTTCTCCTGGTTGTTTACTCCTCTAGTAAAGTATGGGTTGGTACTGGGTTGGCAGATTTCTGTGTTTCAGTAGCAGCAGTAGCCGACTGAGCACATTCTAAGCTATGTTCAGTGCGAACACGGACCTAAGTTTACCAATCTATTGATGTAAAAATGCATTCATCCGACACATTATGCATTGTGGCAAGGGAAAGAGGCGAAGTTGGTGAGCTAATGGGGTTTGACTGTATACGTGTGTGTGTTTTGTATTTATATTATTTATTAACTAAATATTCAAAAATGTTAATGTAAGTCCAAAAAAATCTAAACAGACATTTGACAACTTGGCACCTGAATTAAAATTTGATTGATTCATGAAGTACCTACATGGCTTCCTATGCCTTAAAACTCAGATCTCTGGCTAACAGGCTAACATGCCTTTGCCAGTTTCACCTCACCACTCAGCACAATGGTATGAGGGGACAGTGAGGATGCTTTATGTCATATTTAAGCCTATGCAGAAATATAGAAAAGGCACAAACTTTAAAGCACCACTGTGTAAGGGACAGATCAGATAAATGGGTAAATAAATATATATATAATAATATATATAACAGTATAGTGAAACATTTAAGTATTTTAATGTGTTGAATAAAATATCCACCATTACTCCTAGTATGATACACATGTGGTTGAAGTGATGCCTGGACAGGATCTGTGCTAGCGGTGGGAACAGCAGGGTACTTCACGATACGATATGATACGTGGCCTATGATAATTTTAATATCGTGATACTGCAATTCTGTGATAATCGAAATATCACACTGCAACAGAAACACAGGGTTGCGTTATTATTTTATATAAGTTACAACAATGCTGTTGGTAACTTTCCTGTATTTGCGCGGTCGGAAGCACAGAGAAACCGCTACTTTGGCTTTGGGGCTTCACTTCTGTTCCCCTTTGTCACTTCGCAAGTTGTTCTAGCATCAAACTACCCAAACTACAACAACTAATCCCCCTGTTTTCCCACACAAGACACTACATAGTCCATAATTCATTGCTCCCAAAGAAACACGTCTTCTCCTACAGCCAACTCGTAACCCTGTGTATACCAGATGAATTATGGAGCGTTTCGCTCCTGTCTGATCTAAATTATTGTTGAGGACAGTTCAGCAAACACTAGATATTGGCGGGGATGCGCAGTTCTGCATACTTGGACTGAGTCTTTCCACCTTTTTAAAGAAGCGCTCCAGCAATGTGTGTTTAATCACGTTGATGGTTTGCATGTAATCATCCATCTGTATTAATGTGTGGGAAAGAGACGCTCACAGATGCGGCCGTCACAAAATAATCCACAGTCTGTTCCGTCAATGTTCTAAAAGCCAAAATCTTCTTCAGCTTCAGTCTCCTGCACTCAGTCAAGCAGCGCCACCCAGAGGAGAGAAGAAGTAGCGACGCCTATGAGGCTAATTGGTGAGGTTTATTCATTTAAATATAGATGTTGCTGTCTACGTCTCAATTATCGTATGGCGGAAGCAAGGACGACGATATATCGCCATATCAATATTTTCTCACACCCCTAATCTGCGCTTGCATTCATGGGGTCCCTTGCTGCATTAGGGGGTAGCAGCAGAGAGAATCACATCAACTTCAGCTTTATCTAGGAGGATTTTCTACTTTCCATAGGCAATCAGTTTCCAGCATTGATTTTATAGGAATTTGTGCGATTGGGAATTAATCATTGTTGATGAACTACATTGCATTGTTATTCCACTTCTAAAAAGTTTAACAACATATTTGCACTAGTGATATTATATAGATATTTTTTTTAGATTATTCTGTTAATCCACTCACATGAAGATAAAGTACATACTTGCTGACTATGTTTCAAGTGTTTTCTGCCAAAACACCAATGCTGCATTTTATCGAGGGGGTGTTTGTGAAGCAACATCCCAATCCTCGGCCGTTACTGGCTTTGAGACGCACTTCAACATGGCGAATGTGGCAGAGAGAGCGCAAACTGAGGCAGATTTATGACGCAGAAAGTGTAAAGGCAAGGCAAGTTTGAAGTTTGTAGTTTAGTGTCTCCGTGCCCCCCCCCTAAAGTAATTCGGGTGTCTGCGACTAGGTTAGAGCGGATCGATCAAAATGGATGTCAATTACTTTTGATTGATATGTTATGGCCATTTCTAACTGGGTGAGCTAAACGTCACTGAAACACACCACCACGTATCATTGGTTGAATTTAGCTCGGTTTTCCTTTCCCAAAATCCACCCATTGTCCCCAGACCAGGACAATTTATTGGTTCAGCCCCTGCCCATCAACTGTCGCTGCACCACTGGATGATTCTATTGGTTAAAGCAAATTTCAATCACCAAGATGGCTTGTGCTGATTGGGCAGCAATGCCGTCCGTCGGGTACCCACAAGCAGGCGGATTGGTCGAAGGGTGCAGGCGGTGTCCTGCATGGGCTTGCTCTTGAAGGCTTCACGGAGAGCGAATGTCGTCATGAGCGGTGGGTAGGAATTATAACGTTGGTGTTTATATTACTATCTACTTTGTTAAACACTTGGTCGACTACAGTGCATTGTATATCCAGAGTATCAAATATACGTTATAAAACAAATTATAACACGGCACTTGCAGATTGCACACTTCCGGAGTCTAGCTGTTTTTCAGTATCAAAGAGTTTATCTGAGCTCGTTAGCATGCTAGCCTGCAGAGCACAGCTTGCTTTGCAATTTTACCATCTCGCGGATTTGGGTTAAGCCGTTCAGAGTTTTGATAAGGATTTCCCCCCACATACTTATACGATTCTCGTGTTGTTTACTCTTAAGAAATGTCAGGAGTGTGATATGAGTCCAACGACATCTAATTTAAGTTTAAACAAGAACAGCTAGCTGCAGCCGTGAAACGGTTGGCTAGCGTTTAGCTCGGCCACTAGCGAGCTAACGCGTCGTCGTTAGTGTTTGGTTAGCACACAGACAGTTTTAGCACATTAGCTGCGCTAGTTTTATTTTGAGGTGGCGCTGTCAGGCCGCGCGCGAAAATTGTGGATGTCTTTTCCTCCTTCTCACACTACATGTTCCAACTCCGTTCTGTTTAAACCACCCTCTCTTTAAAAAATTTGCTATGCTTTTGCAGGATCGTTTTTATTGTAGCTGGCTAACTACAGTAAATATAACGAGTTCAGTTGCTGATACTAACTTAATGCGACTCAAGTTTCCATAGGAGAATGTCACTTCGCAAAGGTGGAACAGTAACCTGTCGAGATTAATATCACAGCTCCTCTCGTCATCTTCCGAATAATTGTTTAGACAGGTTTAATAATGTAAGCGATGTTGAGTTCATCACTTGAGGACCCCACTAAAGCACATTAATAAATCCCGTTAGCAGTTCTTTAGTTATTAGGGTCTCATTTCAGGTGTTCCACAGTATGTACTGATGGTTGAATGGTGTACAGTGTAATTGTTTTGAACACATTTTAAATGAATCGGGTGAATGAATGCAGTGTTTTCTTTTTCATCTTGGTTTATATGTGGTTCCTTATATAAGATAAACATATGCCATGCTCTGTCTGGTTTTTGTTTATGCCATCTCGTTTGACATTGTTTTCCCAGTTCATATTTCATTTGTTTAGTGCACTCTAATTGCCATAGTTCTGCAGTGTTTCTTTATTTGCAAGTAAATTAGATTGGTAATATGGTCTTGGTATTGGTACAGGTACATCTAAAAAACAATTAGAATATTGTGAAAAAGTTAAATCCATATATTATATAGATTCATTACACACAGAGAGAAATATGACCAGCCTTTATGGAATCAATGATTATGGCTTTCAGATAATAAAACCCAAAATTACCAAATTCTCAGAAAATTAGAAAATTGTGAATAAGTTTAATCTTAGAGCGTCATGGTGTCACACTAATCAGCTAATTAACTTAAAACACCTGCAAAGGCTTTCCTCAGCCTTTAAATGGTCTCAGTCTGGGAGACTGAGGAGGGTAAGCCACAAAAGGTCATTGCTAAAGAAGCTGGATGTTCATGGAGTACTGTATCTAAGCGAATACATTGAAAGTTGAGTGGAGGGAAAAAGTGGTAGGAAAACAACCACAGTCTCAAGAAGATTGCCAAACAAAATCCATTCAAGAATTTGCGGGATATTCACAAAGAGTTGACTGAGGCTGGAGTCCGCGCATTACTATCCACTACGCAGAGACGAATCCTAGACATGGGCTACAATTGTTGTATTCCTCATGTCAAGCCACATCTGAGTCAGAGACGATGTCAGAAGCTTCTTACCTTGGCTAAGGAGAAAAAGCACTGCACTGTAGCTCAGTGTCCAAAGTCCTCTCTTTAGATGAATGTAAATTTTGCATATAATTTGAAAATCAAGGACACAGAGTCTAGAGGAAGAGGCACAGAATCCATTTTGCTTAAAGTCCAGTGTGAAGTTTCCACAGTCAGTGATGATTTGCCATCAGCTGGTTATGGTCCATGGTGGGTGTTTTTTAAGTCCACAGTCAATGCAGCCATCTACCAGGAAATCTTAGAGCACTTCATGCTTACTTCTGTTGACAAGCTTTATGGATCATAAGTATTTTTGCATCAGCAGGACTTTGCATCTGTCCAAAAGTACCAAAAGTTTGTTCAACAATAAGGACTCACCTGACCCGAACCCCATAGAGAACCAGACCCAACAATGCAGACGATCTGAAGGCTGGTATCAAAGCAACCTGGGCTTCCATTACACCTCAGCAATGCCACTGGCTGATCACCTCCATGCCACATCAAATTGATGCAGTAACTCATGCAAACGGAGACCTAGTATAGAGTGTGTAGGAATTAACATATTGACATTTATGTTTAAAATATCATTTTTTAATTGATCTTATGTGATATTTTCTGAGACAGTGAATTTAGGGCTTTATTATCTGTAAGCCATAATAATTGAAATTCCAAGAAATAAGGCCTTGACATATTTCACTTTGTGTAATGAATCTATATATTATAAGGATTCTACTTTCTGAAAGGAATGTCAAGAAATATTGAACTTTTCCATGATATAATCTTTTTTAAAGCTGTACCTGTATAACATGATGTTTTATTCCCAAAACCATGGATTTAGAGGTTTAGGCCTGTATTGTAACACATATGGTATTGCTCTATGGTACTACCTCCAGGTGGTGAAACAATCTAATCAAAACCTGCAGAGTTTGATTCACATACGGATAACCGGATATAATCGATTAAATAACTTATAATATTATGAGTTATAATGGCCCTAGACATCATTGCTCTCCTAGTTCATGTTCATCTAGATAGTTGAAGGTAATACTTATTAGTGTATATAATTATAAAAGTGCATGCAAATAAATAATTATCATTTTGTTAATACATTAATGCTACATTGCTTTTGTACTTGTTAATTTGTGTGTGTGTGTGTGTGTGTGTGTGTGTGTGTTTTGGTTGTGGTATACCTATGAGGTTTACAAAAGAACAGTTTCTCAGAATGGGATATTACTTTGTTACCATATTGATCCTCTGTTAACTAATTTTACCATTTATCTAAGCCGCTCTTAACAGTTTAATGGTAAGTCATCTTTTGCAACAATTTTTTCTCCCTAGATCAAAAGGACAGTATGGCCACCACTGTTGCCGTCAGCCCCAGTGAATACCTCCAGCCTACGACCACCACCTCTCAAGTAAGACTTCAGGAGTTTCCAAATAATTTGTTTTCTTATTGACATTTTCTGTAAAGCATGGTTTTCTGTTTTTATTCAGTTAAATCTATTGTTTTTTAATTTTATGGATGGCAAGTTAGCTAGCTCACTAAGTGCACGAAAATGTAAATATTATTTCGCTTCAAAGCTACCGTCAAGTGGTTGTTCATGTATATTTCCTAGTGCAATGCATATGACCAGTTTCTAGTGGGTCTATAGATTGATCTATAGACTGGACCTGTGACAGTTTTCACTGTCAGTTATCTTTCTGTTTATATTGAGGGTTGCCTAATACAACAAAAACAATGACATGACCAACACAAAAACTGTGGTATTTTGTAAATATAATAATAAACGTGAATCCACTGTGTAATTTTGCAACTTTATTAGCAGCGTCTTTATTATAATCACCTATAATTAATTTAATGCTGTGACTACTATGACATTAATACATGTGGCCCACTTATGCATGCTTTACATGAATGGTCTGTTTTTTCATTTTGTAGGATTCTCAGCCCTCACCTTTGGCCCTCCTGGCTGCAACTTGCAGTAAGATCGGCCCACCTGCGGCCCAAGCCCCAGTCAGCACTCCACCGGTCCAGCCAACTACACGTCGCCTGCACCCCATCAAACCGGCTCCCATTGCTCCAGCTCCACCCAAAAATATGGCCTTCCTGTCAGCTAAGGGAAATGTGATCCAGCTGCCTGCAGGCTTAGGTTCTTCAGGAACCAGTCCCATCCTTCTTACAATTCAGGCTCCAGCACGCACAGCAGGCACAACTACTGCCAATATCCAGTACCAGGTGGTGCCCCAGATCCAGGGAACCCAGACAATTCAAATGGTTCCCCAAGGTGGACAAATCCAGATCATTCCTGGGACCAACCAGGCTATTATCACCTCACCTGTTACAATGCAGGCTCCCACTCCTACTTCTGTGGCAACAATGGCAACACATAAGACAATACCAATCAAGCCATCAACACAAAAGCGGAGACAGAATAATGCTAACATTACTTCTAATTCTAATGTTGTGCGTCTCTCTGGTGGACTTACCCTACCCCTCAGTGTTGCTACGGGTGATGTGGGTGGAGGTCAGATTGTCACAGAATCAGCAGCTGCCACACCTCGGACAGTGAAAGGAAAAAGGGGACGAAAAAAACAGGTTGTCATGCCTCAGCCAGCTTCGACTCCTCCTGCTGAACAAGTGGAGACAGTGCTAATAGAGACCACAGCTAATAATATAATTCAGGTAGGTGATATATTGTGTAATTCATTAAATTATATTGTGTATATTTGTTGATGCAAAGTCGCTCATTGGACTGGCATGTAACTCACTCCACCTTTTAGCAGGCTGAACATTCACTGGGTTAGGTCACCATTACCAGTTAAATAATAGATGGGGGAGATGCTGTCCTTCTGTCCCCCCTGCATCTTGCACCACCACATCGGCCTCCACCACTCACAGAATTCCGAGTGACAAAACAGCTCACATCAACAGTCACACACTAGTGGATTCACATAAGGCGACAAGGGAATTCTTCAGGGAACAATTAAAAACTCTCACTAGTTTAGAAAGAATATCTTAGATTCCCCCTTTTGTAGAACAAAACTGCACTGACACCCCAGGCACCAGAATTACCATGCTGCTTGCCTAACTGTCAGGACAGGACAAATAAAAAAAAAGTCAGAAGTTTCACTAGATTTGAAATATTGTGTGCATTTACCACTTTAACTCCTTAAGTTTGTCCTGACCTGAAACAGAAACAGTCTATGTAGTTACTGAGCTGCATAAGATGTCTCACATCTGGAATTTAGTTTATGGTTCTAGATTTTATCACAGGTACATGCTACAGAAGTTATTAGTTCAGTTACGTGCCAGTTAAAGCAAAATCCTGGTCCTGAGTTCTAGGTCCAGATTGGATGATGATAGTTAAAAGACATAATGAATCTTGCCATTTGTGTTTTGTTCCAATGTTTTTGTATGTATTTCATGTATTTAATTTCCTTTAAGGCAGGGAACAATCTCCTGATTGTACAGAGTCCAGGGGGAAACCAGCCTGTGGTACAGCAGGTGCAGTTAGTTCAGCAGAAATCAGAACAGCAGGTGGTGCAAATACCCCAACAAGCTCTAAAAGTGGTGCAGGCTGCTTCTGCAACACTTCCCCCTGTTCCCCAGAGACAACCAGCTACACCCAGTGTGCAGATGACCCCCTCAGAACCCACACAGGTACTGCATTGTTTTCTTTGATAATTAAATAAAAACATTTTTTGTAGCCGCAGAGATACAGAGAATGCAAATATTAGTTGATATTTATCCTTCTGTTAAGATTTTTGGCTTGCAACAGTTTGAAAAAAGACGATTAAAATAATTGAGCTGCATTCCAATTTTGCAATGATGCTCTTATTTTGTGTTACCATTGGATTGCACTGGGTTTTTCTGATTTTCTGGTTTCTTTGGGCTGCTGGCAGCCATTCTGGACAATGCTTGTGATTGCATCAGGTTTATATCAGGACTTATATATAGAAGTACACATCTAAAAAATTTAATTTTGTGAAAAAGTTCAATATTTCTTGACATTCCAGTCACAAAGTGAAATTCATATATAGATTTGTTACACATATAGTGAAATATGTCAAGCCTTTATTTCTTGGAATTTTGATGATCATGGCTTTCAATGCAGCATGGCCCAAAATGTACTGTCTCAGAAAAGATCACATAAGATCAGTAAAAAAAAGGATATTTTAAACAGTAATGTCAGGCTTCTGAAAATATGTTCATTCTTTTTCACCCACTAGTTAGTTGGGCCTCCTTTAGCATTACTGCATCAATGTGGCATGGCATAGGGGCGATCAATCTGTGGAACTGCTGAGGTGTAATGGAAGCCCAGGTTGCTTTGATAGCAGCCTTCATTGTTGGGTCTGGTGTCTCATCTTCCTCTTAAAAATATTCCATAGATTCTCTATGGGGTTCAGGTCAGGTGAGTTTGCCAATCAAGCACTGTAACACTCTGGTTACTGAACCAGCTTTTGGTACCTTTGGCAGTGTGGGCAGGTGCCAAGTCCTGCTGGAAAATGAAATAAAGCTTTTCAGCAGAAGGGAAGCATGAAGTGCTCTAAGATTTCCTGGTAGATGCTGCATTGACTATGGACTTCAGAAAACATGGTTGACCAATACCAGCAGATGACATGGCCCCCATCATCTCTGACTTTTGAAACTTTACACTGGACATTAAGCAGTGTTGATTCTGTGCCTCTCCACTCTTCCTCCAGACTCTGGGACCTTAATTTCCAAATGTTATGCAAAATGTACATTCATCTGAAAAGGGGACTTTGGACCACTGAGCAACAGTCCAGTTCCTTTTCTCTTTAGTCTAGGTAAGACGCTTGTCTAGGATTGTATGTGTGCAGTGGCTAGTGACTCCAGCCTCAGTCCACTCCTTGTGAAGCGCCCCCAAATTCTTGAATGGATTTTGGTTGGCAATCCTCTCAAGGCTGCCTGAGAGGCACACTGTGGGAGTTCAATTTGTGCTCACCTGATGCCATGAATGTCAAAAAATGCTTAATTTGGAAGCCTGTGTTGACAAGGACCAAGTATGGCAGTTTACAGCTGCTACTAGCATGTCTCTCCACTGGTGATGGAAGTGACTACTTATGTTTTTGTCTATAACCAAGTGATGCACTTACTGTGAGTCTACCAGAAATGAAATGTTATCAAAATAAAAAACAAATGTTTTATATACTAAAACCAGTTAGTGACAAGTACTATGGTGATGATTTATTAATAATTATTGATAACAGCCAGTTTTTTTTAGCGCTTTTTTAAAGTTTAATTTTGGGAAACATCATACTTGCTTGTTAGACATAACACTGAAACCTTCACACACAATCATGCTTTTTAACACAAGAAGCGTAGCATGTTAAATAGCAATTAGAGTTGTTCTCATGATAATTTTCTGTACCTTAAAATTTGTTGCAATGCGATACTGTTTGATACTGGGATATACAGTGATGCAGTCATAAGTAAAGGCAATGTTTTAGTACAAAACAGAGGTTTTGTTTTTTGTTTTTCACTTTCCCTTCCCCATATTGGTTCCAAATATTGATTAATAGGTCCCATTAACTATAATCGGTCCAAGATCAGTCCATCTGTACTAAAGTTATAAACAAACCTATAATTTATGATTTCTGATATGAATCATGTTTTCAAAACTTGTGTAAAAATCACTTTGCACTGTTTGGCTTTGTTGCCCCTCTCTAAGGCCAGTTAAATATATGCAGATCTGCAGAGTATGTATTTACACTTTGTGTGGACACAAGGTCAAAAGCAAGAGGGCATTGTTGTATAGTCTATATATTGTATATATATTGCATAAATCTTCCATTTTGACAAAACCACCATTTGTGATAGATAATTTTTGGTTGGGGGGGGGGGGGGGGGGTCATGTCCCCCCCTGCACTCCACTCTTTAATTTTTATTGAAGTAAGACAAGAAGCAGGACCATTAGCATTTATGCCAGCTAATTGATGATAAAACAGTCAGCAATAAAAAAAAATTATCAGTATTATTTATATGTAAGCATATTGTGTAAGCTGAAGATATACCACTCTCAGAGTTTAGCCCCAACCCTTATCCAGCACTCCTGATCCAAGTAAGAAATGTCCTCAGGATTGACTGAATTCAAGACCTAGGTGTGTTGGATCAGATCTTCAGGACCAGAGTTGGGCAACCCTGCTGTTAAGGTGTTTATTTCTGTTCTCAGAATGAAAACTGTGCTTATTTGATTCCACTTATTGTGACTAATACCTGTTTTATGTTATCAGTCTGTATACAATACATGTCTGCTAAATTTGCTGGTTAGTTGTCTAACAGTTTATCTAACCCGTGTCTTTATTTTTTCCAGGTGCTGATTAAAACAGCTTCAGGTGAGTGGCAGGCAGTGCAGCTGCAGAAGACCTTAGTTACCTCTCCAACTACACCAGCTTCCACATCGACCCCAGCCACACTTACTGTCGTCAGTAAGAAAGCCCAGCCAGGGGCGCGCAAAGAGCGAACACTTGCAAAAATTGCTCCTGCTGGTGGAGGCCCAATAACACTAAATGCAGCTCAGCTCGCTTCAGCAGGTCCAGCTGTTCAGACCATTAATATCAATGGGGTTCAAGTACAAGGAGTGCCTGTGACTATCACGAATGCTGGGGGTAAGTAGACATAGTGTTGACTCTTTTATGGTCACAGGAGAAGGCATTATCAGGGTGCTGAATTCATTCCTCATTTGAAGTAATACCTGATTTGGATTGATATGAGTGCAACTTTGTTTAAATGTATGTCTATATACAAAATTTTTAATATTGTGAAAAAGTTCAATATTTTTTTTACATTCTTTTCAGAAAGTGAAACCCATATGTTATATAGATTCATTACACATAGAGTGAAATATGTCAAGCCTTAATTTCTTGGAACTTCAATGATTGGAATGTTTAATAAAAAAATGTAAGATCAAGGCTTTTTTTAGGCTTCTGAAAAGCATGTTCATTCCTATCCACTCAAAACTTGGTTGGGCCTCCTTTTGAATGAGTTACTTCATCAATATGACGTGGCATGGAGGCGATCAGCCAGTGGCACTGCTGAGGTGTAATGGAAGCCCCAGGTTGCTTTGATAGCAGCCTTCAGGTCGTCTGCATTGTTGGGTCTGGTGTCTCTCATCTTCCTCTTAACAATACCCCATAGATTCTCTATGGCAGTGGTCCCCAACCACCGGGCTGCGGACCACTACCGGGCCACGGAGCATTTCAAACGCCCCAACAGCACTGAAAACTAATTCTGAAAGGAATGTTTACGTTTTACCATAGCGACCAGAGCACATGAGGGGCAGAGGAGGTCGTTACTCTGATTGTTGTTAGCTGCTAATAAAGTTGCAAAATTACAGAGTGGATTCACGTGTATTATTATATTGACAAAATATCACAGTTTTTGTGTTGGTCATATAATTTTTTTTGTTGTATTTATCTGCAACACCTTAAATGCCGGTACGCGGAAATATTGTCTATTAAACCGTTCCATGGCACAAAAAGGTTGAGGACCGCTGCTCTATGGGGTTCAGGTCAGGCGAGTTTTGCCAATCAAGCACAGTAACACACTGGCCCTTGAACCAGCTTTTGGTCCCTTTCGCAGTGTGGGCAGGTTCCAGCTGGAAAATGAAATCAGCATTTCTCCATAAAGCTTGTCAGCAGAAGGAAGCATAAATTGCTCTACCAAGATTTCTTGGTAGATGACTGCATTGACTGTGGACTGTGGACCAACACCAGCAGATGACATGGCATAGCAAATCCATTCTGACTGTGGAAACTTCACACTGGACTTTGATTCTGTGCCTCTATAATCTTCCTCCGGACTCTGGGACCTTGATTTCCAAATTATATGCAAAATTTACATATAAATTTACAATGGATTTGTCTGTGCATAGTGGCTTGTCATGCGCTGTCTCCAGCCTCAGTCCACTCCTTGTGAAGGTCCCTTAAATTCTTGGATTTTGCTTGGTAAATCTCTCAAGGCTGCGGATGTCCCTGTTGCTGGGACAACCAACTTCATTAGCAATGACCTTTTGTGGCTTACCCTCTCTGTGGAGGGTGTCAATAACCATTTTCTGGACATCTGTCAAGTCAGCAGTCTTCCACATGATTGTGTAGCCTCCTACAGATTTTTTTTAGATGTACCTGTATATGCATATGGATCACCTGCATTTAGTATCTCCCAACCCAAAACAGATTAAATGTAATTTTGGCCCAAACATTCCTTAGTGTGTATCTGAAATATTGAAGTTTGTCATAATTTTTTGGTCTGTAATATATTTCTTATTATAAGATGTTTTTTTTAGTGTTCAGAGTCCTGCAATTGTATTGTATGTACATCTGAAATGGAACAAAATAGTTAAGGTTTTTTTTGTAGCAAGCCTTTTGGACTTTTAGCTACTGTTATTCAACGTCAGGAATTACGAAGTAACTCCAAACAAACATTAGACTGATTGAACAGTAGTTGTTGGTATATGCATATAAAGGAAATCTATTAAGTTTTGCTTCTGTCTGTTTTTTGCTTTCCAGGTCAGCAGCACTTGACAGTCCAGGGAGGAGGGTTGCAGTTAGGCAGTGTGCAGACACAGGCGCAGCCACTGAAGGTGGACCAAACGCTTGCGCTTGAGCTCCAGAGCCAACCAGGCGAAAAGAAGCGACGCATGGCATGCACCTGCCCAAACTGTAAAGATGCGGATAAAAGGTATGGATAATCTGTAGTAATAATAATGTGTTTGTGCTTAATTCAAAGGGCTTTGCTTTAAGGTACCTTTGGAAACATCAATATCCTATAAACCTTTCATCTTTCACCTTACACTCTTTTTGAATATTAATTTTAATATTAACAAATTTTAAATTTGTTGATGTTTTAAAAACACAATTTGTTCAGTGAAAGCACTGGAAATCTTTTCTTTGAAGAAAGTAAACAAATCACACATTCACTCATTATTGTTATTATTTAGTCAGCGACCAATTGTGCAAATTCTTCCACTTAAAAAGATGAGAGGCCTGTTATTTTCATCATTGGTTTACATAAACTATGAGAGACAAATTATTGTCTGATTTTTAAAGAATTGGCAAATAAATATTTGGTCACCTACAAACAAGCAAGATTTCTGCCTATTACAGACCTGTAACTTCTTCTTTAAGAAGCTCTTCTATCCTCCACTCGTTACCTGTATTAATGGCACCTGTTTGAACTCGTTATCGGTATAAAAGACACCTGTCCACAACCTCAAACAGTCACACTCCAAACTCCACTATGGCCAAGACCAAAGAGCTGTCAATGGACACCAGAAACAAAATTGTAGACCTGCACCAGGCTGGGAAGACTGAATCTGAAATAGGTAAGCAGCTTTGTGGGAGCAATCATTAGAAAATGGAAAACAACAAGACCACTGAAAATCTCCCTCAATCTGGGGCTCCACGCAAGATCTCAAGAATGGTGAGCAAAAATCCCAGAACCACACAGGGGGACCTAGTGAATGACCTGCAGAGAGCTGGGACCAAAGTATCAAAGGCTACTACCAGTAACACTACGCCGCTAGGGACTCAAATCCTGCAGTGCCAGACGTGTCCCCCTGCTTAAGCCAATGTCCAGGCCCGTCTGAAGTTTGCTCAAGAGCATTTGGATGATCCAGAAGAGGATTGCAAGAATTTCAAATGGTCAGATGAAACCAAAATAGAACTTCTTGGTAAAAACTCTACTTGTCGTGTTTGGAGGAGAAAGAATGCTGAGT